>CAUYON010056173.1:0-100356 GCA_963573935.1 Arctocebus calabarensis
TTAAAGATGCAGTAGAAAGTATCAACAACAGATTAGACCATGCAGAAGAAAGAATCTCTGAGGTAGAGGACAAAGCTCTTGAGATAACTCAGATGCTTAAAGAGGCAGAAAAGAAGAGAGAGAAAGCAGAATGTTCACTGGCATAATTATGGGAGTCTATGAAGCGTTCAAACATATGAGTTATAGGTATCCCAGAAGGGGAAGAAGAAAGCCCCAGGGGAATGGAAGCCATACTAGAGAATATTATAAATGAAATTTCCCAAATATCACCAAAGATTCTGACACTTTTACCCAACAAATGCAACCAGTGTAACATGGTTTCTTGTACCCTGAATGAATCCCCAACAATAAAAAAAAAAAGAAAAGAAAATAGGCACAGGTGGCACATTGCTTAAGCTGATTGAAGCCATGTACAACAAACCCACAGATGATATTATACTGAATGGTGTGAACCTGAAAGCTTTTTCTCTTAGAACTGGAACCAGACAAGGATGTCTACTATTGCCACTATTATTCAACATAGTTCTGAAAGTTCTAGCCAAAGCGATCAGGTGAGAGATTTTTTCAAAGAGAATTATGAAACTTTAAGAAAAGAAATTGCAGAAGACATTAGCAAATGGAAGAATTTTGTTGGCTGGGAAGAATCAACATTGTCAAAATGTCTATTCCACCCAAAGCAATCTACAGATTTAATGCAATCCCCATTAAAATACCAACATCATATTTTGAAGAATTGGAAAAACTGATACTTCATTTTGTATGGAACCAGAAAAAAACCTGTATAGCTAAGGCTATTCTTAGTAATAAAAGCAAAGTTGGAGGCATCACCCTACCAGTCTTCAGGCTATATTACAAGTCCACAGTAATCAAAACAGCATAGTATTGGCATAAAAATAGACACAGACATATGGAACAGAATAAAAAACCTAGAGATAAAACCAGTTTCTACTTGTCACCTGATCTTTGATAAACCAAACCAATGCATACAGAGGGGGAAAGAATCCCTATTCAACAAAAGGTGCTGGAAGAACTGGATAACCACATGTAAAAGACTGAAACTCGAAACATACCTTTCACCCCTTACAAAAATTGACTCAAGATGGATAAGAGACTTAAATAAGACACAAAATGATAAAAATCTTAGAATAAAGTATGGGGGGAAACTCTTGATGATGTTTTTCTGGGGAAAGAATTTATGACAAAGACTTCAGCAGCTATCACAACAACAACAAAAATTGACAAATGGGTCTTAAATAAGCTGAAAAGCTTCTGCACAGCTAAGGACACAAGTAAAACAAAAAGGCAACTTTAACAATGGGAAAAGATATTTGCAGGGTATCAATCTGACAAAGGGTTGATAACTATAATCTACAGAGAAATCAAATTAGTCAACAGAAAAAGAGCCAACAATCCCATCTATCTCTGGGTAAGAGATATGAACAGAACCTTCTCTGACAAAGCAAAGAATGGCTATCAAACATATGCAAAATTGCTCACTGTCCCTGATCTTCAGAGAAATGCAAATCAAAACCACCCTGAGATATCACCTAATCCAGGTGAGAATAGACCATATCACAAAGCTCAGATGCTGATGTGGATGTGGAGAGAAGGGAACACTTCTGCACTGCTGATGGAACATAAACAAATACAACCTTTTTTGGAAGAAGTATGGAAAATCCTCAAGGAACTCAAATTAGAACTCCCATTTGATCCTGAAATCCCATTACTGGGCATCTACCCAGAAGAAAAAAATTCCTTTATCATAAGGATAGTTGCACTAGATTGTTAATTGCAACTAGATTTACAATCATAAATGCCCACCAACCCAGGAAATAACATAAATGCCCACCAACCCAGGAATGGATTAACAAGCTGTGATACATGTGTACCATGGAATACTAGTTAGCCATTAAAAAAGATGGAAATGTTACATCTTTTATATTAACCTGGATGGAAGTGGAACACATTGTTCTTAGTAAAGCATCATAAGAATGGAGAAGCAAGACTCCAATATACTCAATTCAAATATGAAGGCAGTAGATGATCTAATACAAGGGGGGGGAGAAAAGGAGGGATGGGGGGTCATGGTGTATGACACACCTCTTAGGGGCAGGACACAATTACAAGAGGGACTTTACCTAACAACCACAACTAGTATTACCTAATTCTTTGTACCCTCAATGAATTCCAAACAATAAAAAGATGCTCAGTTCAGTTTTATATATATAGATGAAAGAAGGAATGGATGAATAAATGGAAGATGAAAGAAGGAAGTGTGGGAAGGAGGGAAGGAGGAAGCAAAGGTCTGGAGGGGGCAATGATAGATTCTATTGCTTCTAAAGTCCTGATTTCTCTGAAGTCCTGATTTCTTAAGAAGGATGGAAGAGGAAGGTGAGGGGAGGGGAGAGGGGAGGCTAGATGGGGGGAGAGTAATCAGTGAGACTTCAACTATGATGCATATTGCAAGGGTACATGTCAAATCTATTAAGAATACAGTATATATGTCTTAACACAATAATTAAGTGAGGTGAAGGCTATGTTAACCAGTTTGATGTAAGCATTCCAAATTGTATATAAAATCAGCACATTGTACCCCATAAATGCATTAACGTACACAGTTGTGATTTAATAAAAAAAAATTGTTAAGAGAAGAAAATAATTGGGTTCTAAAACCTAATTATAGCACAAGAAAGGGGGAAGGGGGCAAAGGCGGAGAAGGGGGGAAGATGGGGGGAGGGCGGGTGATGGGTGGGATCACACTTACAGTGCATCTTAGAAGGGTACAAGTCAAAATTACTAAATGAAGAATATAAATGTATTCATACAGCGATTAAAAGGCCATGAAGGCCATGTTAAATAGTACAATGAAAATATTTCATATTATATATGAAGTCAGCAAATTGTGCCTCATGATTGCACCAATGTACACAATTATGATTTAATAAAAAAAAATCCAAAGTGCACTACCAAGGCCAACTCCTGCAGTGGGTCATTACTAAAACACAAACTTATGGCACATCTGTGGAATTAAGTTCATCTACTACATCAGTTAACGCCCTTGATGCTGTCCTCTCAATCAGTTCTACTTGGAATAAAGTTCAGCCAGAAATGACATCAAAGTGTTTCAAGAAAGTTGGATTTGTCACAGCCTAAGAACATGATTTTTTGGCTCCATGACACAGACTGCCTCTGATGGCAGAATTTGAAGATGTGGAATGTGAAGGTTTTGTTGCAACGGACGATGACATGGCAACATGTAATGAACCTGACACAGAAGCAATTTTCCAAGCTATATTGACTGAGTACAGACCAACGTAAAAGGGCACAAAGCAGCTGATGAACTGGAAGAAGGAATGGGAGATGACATATAAATTGCAGAGACTCCAAAAGAAGAGGTCAGATATCTAATACTGCAGTTGAAGTCATTAGCTGTGGATAAATACCCAGGTATGATGAATGGTGTAGCCAGAGATGAGAGTGCTTTCTCCACCTATATTCGTAATAAGAACAAAAACAAACAAAAAAAACTGACCAAGATTGACTCTCTTTAAGAAAGAATGATAAACCATGAGAAAATAGTAAATGCACTAATTTTGTATGTTATTCCATTCTTGATTTCATTAAGAAATATGTATATTTGGCTCGGTGCCTGTGGCTTAATGGTCTAAGGCACCAGCCATGTAGACCTGAGCTGGCGGGTTTGAATCCAGCCCAGGCCCGCCAAACAACAATGGTGGCTGCAACCAAAAAATGGCCGTGGCGGGCGCCTGTAGTCCCAGCTACTTGGGAGGCAGAGGGAGGAGACTCATTTAAGCCCAGGAATTGGAGGTTGCTGTGAGCTGTGATAACACAGCACTCTCTCCAGGGTAACAGCTTGAGGCTCTGTCTCAAAAAAAAAAAAAAAAAAAGAAATATGTATATTTGAAATAAGGTTTATTTTTTATTAAGATTCTGTTTGAGAATCACTATGTTACTATATCTAAGAATTATATTTATTTTGGAGTTTTTAGCCTTATTATTTTGAATGTTGCTTGTCTTCCATTGTCATTTGTCACTACTTCATTAGTGGGCCTATTTTGAATATTTTAATTCTATTCTTCATTTTTAAAATTTTTAATATATGTTAATTATTAAAGGTAGTGATGTCAATCTTTTATTTCTAGAATAAATTTGTTTATTTGATACTTCAATTTATTTTGTTAAAATTTTGTGTTTTGATGCTTTTTTATGTCCATAATAAACTAATTTATTCATGTTTTCTACATATGATTTATTACCTGATATTAATTTCTATCTTATTTTAATATTTGTGGTTACTTCTGAGTCTTACTTTTAATTTATCATTTCTTTACGTGTTTTGTAATTTTGCAATATAATGTTATATTTCTTAGGGCCTTTAACATAATAATACTGTGTGCATAAGAATGAGAAAATATCTTTTCAGATGTATTTTCTTATTACTATTCACCCAAGGGGCATAACTAACTAAAGATTGGGATTGTATTATATTATTTTCTTCAGAGATCCTGGACCAGGTGGATGACACAATTGGAATGACAAAGTTATAGTTCTCTTGCTTGTCTTCCTTCATATTTCATGTTAGCTATTAAATAACAGAAATAAAAGAAATATTTTTCTAACTTCTTCTTCTTAACTGATGACTATACTGAGCCTCAGAGTCAAAGCATTCTATAATAGACATACTCTTATCTGACAATGTAAATGTTACTTTCTTTGCATTATTACTTAATATTTCGAAGCAGCAATTGTCTGATTTCTTTTCTGAATGTATTTATCCTCATTCATTCTTCCCGAGGCTTTTGTTTCCAGTCCTTGTCTTAAACATTGTTATCGTTATTAAATTTGAAGCCTTTTTAATTCTGTGAAGGCAAAAAGTGGAAACCTAATAAACACATGTATATGCAAAAAATAAAAGATAAAAAAAGAAATATTTTTTCTTGAAAAAGAATATTGCAGACATTATTAATATAGTAATCTGTACTGAAGCAATAGCTGCATTCAAATCATTATGCTCCATATATGGAGAATAAAATGTTAACATTATAGCATTTGTTTAGAGCCATTTACCTTTAAGTAATAATGAATAAAACAAGTACCTAACAATTATGACACAGGTATATTAAGATCATGTGTGAGATCCTGAGGAGAGGAATTTTTATTTCTATGTTTAACCTTCTTTATTCTTTCTAATATTTCTAACCTGTGATGTCCTACCTGTCTAATGTGTTTTCTCTATTACCTTTTCCCACTCATTAGCCTTTAGTTCTGCAGTAGGATTTCATAGCTCATGATATTTTTATACTATGACTCTATATAGATGTAAAGGTTCCAAGTTAATAAGTTGCATGGAATGAAAACAACTAAAAATAGACCAGACTCATTAATTATCACTGGGTAACCTCTGCATTCATACACTGCTCACTCTTTAGCTAATAGAACCTCACATAGGCCTAAACTCTACTTTAAAAGCTGTCTATTTTTATTAGTTGTCATGTAAATTAGCAGCTGGACAAAATATATCTAAGTTCTTGAGATCAAGATTAATTTTTTTCTCAGCCACTTGTTGATTCTGCTAACTCGTTGAGAAATGTATATGTGTGTAAGATACATAGAATATGATACCAAATAGGCAATTCAATATGTGTTTCAGAAAGAAGTCAAGTCATCCTAGTAGGGACATGATTATGGATAGAAAGGGGCTATGGGTAAGTAGGAGAAAAGTCCCCTAGATAAGAGAATTAAAAAGGGCCCTGAAGCAAACAAAGAGTTTTGTTATGACTTAATTACCCAAATTCATAAAATACAGTTCCTAGCTCATGCCATGAACCGGAGAAATGGTCATAGACACAGAACAGCGCAAGCAGCAAATGTCACAAACATTACAAGACATCAACATACAATTGTCAGAAAAAATAGCAGACAACAATAATTTCTAAAAAGAAAAGGAAATGGGAGCATATGGCAACTGAGGTAATCTGTAACCTATGAAACGTAGACAAGAATATTTAAAGTCCAGAAGGAATCAATGAAAAACTTTATGGATAGTTATAGAAGGGAGTAAAACAACCAAAATCAATACACTACAATTGGTGTTAACCGGGAATATGAAAGAACTCAAATGATTGCAACTGGACATGAGAAAGGAGACATTATAACTGATACCATAGAAATCATTTGAGACTATTGTGAAAACCTCTGCACAGAAACAAACAAGAAACAAAACAAAACAAACAAAAAAGAAAACTCTAGAAAACAGAGGAAATGGATAAAATTTTGGAAACACACAACTTCTCAAGCTTGAATCAGGAAGAAGTAGAACTCCTGAATAGACTAATAATGAGAAGCAAGATTGTAGCAGTAATAATAATAATAAAAAAAAAATCTCTAAACAAATGAAAGCCCAAGACTAAATGGATTCACAGCTGAATTATGCCAGGTGTGCAAAGACGTGACACCTATCTTACTAAAACTATTCCATAAAATAAAGAAGGGGAAATCCTCCCTAACTCATTCTACAAAGCTAATATCACTCGGAAGGCAAAGCCCAGAAAGGACACACAACAAAGAAAATAAAACTACAAACCAGTATTCCTCATGAACATAGATGTAAACACTCTCAACAAAATACTAGCAAACCAATTCCAACAGAACATCAAATAGATATTTCATCATAATCTACTGGGTTTTATCCCAGGAATATGAGTATAATTCAACATATACAAATCAATAAATGGATTCAATGATTCAATGATTCAATTTAAAAAAGAAACCATCTCAGCATACGTAGAAAAATCATTCAATAAAATTTAATATCCTTTATGATAAAAATGCCCAACAAACTAGGCATAGAAGAAACATACCTCAAAATAATAAAAGCTATATATGACAAACCCTCAGCCAACATCTTACTGAATGAAGAGAAGTTGAAAGCAATGTCCCGAAGAAGTAGAACAAGACAAGGATGCCCACTGTCACCACTTCCATTTAGCGTAGTACTGGAAGTTCTAGTCAGCACAATCAGGCAAAGAAAATAAAGGGCATCCAAATCAGAAAAAAATCCAAACTATTCCTGTTTTCTGATGACATGATCTTGTATCTAGACTATCCTCTTAGTTTCTAAAAAAGACACCTAGATTAATGAATTAATTCAATAGTCTCAGATTACAAAATTAGTGCAAATATCAGTAGTATTTCTACATAATAATAGCCATGCTGAGAATCATATCAATAACTGAATACCATTTACAATAGCTTCAATGAAAATAAAATACCTTGAAATATACTTAACCAAGGAGGTATAAGATCTTCACAAGGAAAACTAAAAAATACTTATGAAAAAAGTCATAGATGTGTCACATTGACACATAAACATCAAAGCATAGTATCAGAACATAAACCAATTAAGAAAATATAGCTAATAAAATGAGAAAAGATGTGAAAAACTTAGTAGACCAAAATTATTTGTTAATATAATAAACAAAAATATTAAATATATACTATACACGTTTTGGAAATACAGTTGAAAATTTGAACTATTACAAATTTGAACCGATACAGACTTAGATATTTAATATTTAGGCATCACTGTTACCTTGTCCTATTCAACCTGTTGGACATTATTTACACCCTCCAATGTCTTGATTTATGTACATTAAAACTTTATTAGAGGTTGTAAATAATCACTCATCTTTGATGAACAATTGATGAGATACGAGACATAAAAATTAGAAAGGCTTGCATTTAGTTAGATTAGGTACAAAAGCTATCTGAAAATAATCTGTAGTGACTATCTAGTTTAATCCTTTTGCTTGGTGTTATAAATCTATATCCTCTCCATTTGCAATAATGTTCTGATTGATGAAGGAAGCTATATAAGTACTGAAATAATGAGTATCTGGAACATTCAAGTCATTAGGATTGTCCTGAGATTTTTCACTCTCCATGGTTGTAGGAACCTCAAATATAACCTGCCACAAAGTGGGTACAATTTGAGGATTTTTTGATTTTTTTGTTTTCTGTAGAGATGAGGTCTCACTCTTGCTAAAGCTGGTCTTAAACTTCTGAGCTTCTACTCCACCCTCCTTGGTCTCCCAAAGTGCTAGGATTATAGGTGTGAGGCAATGCACCCAGGCTGCATTTTGAGGATTTTTCATCTAGAACTGAGTATACAAAGGGAAGACTGCTTGCTTAACTTTCTGAACCAAAACATTATGTCTATATGCTTGTTTTTATATAATTTAACATTTCAAAGTTTTCACTAGAAAGCGTTAATGGTGTGTTGCTTCATTAGTAAGGAAATTCAAGTCTAACAAGTACCAAAACACATCAGTTTATAGATACTATAATTATGAACTTTTGTACACAAACGTACCCTCAAATCACTTGGGGTTACATGGGATCATTAAGCTATCCTTCACATAACAATATTGGGGAACTATGTTTTTTAGGTAGAAAGACTTCTACCTTAAATTAACATCAGGTAAACAATATTTAAAAATGAGTCTAATGGTTTATTTTGGAGAATGTAATCACTCAAATTTAATTAAAGTGAAATAAATCTGTCCACTTTTGAAAATTTAAACATCTTTAGTATCTCTGAACATATACTTAAAATGGTCACTTAAAACTGAAAAAAAAGAAAAAAAACTAAAACTAAAACTCAGCCACTGCTCACTTTAGCCATTGTTTAGATTTCCATCTCATCTATTTCTTCTATCTAGAATTGAAGAGGTATTCTTGAATGGTATCTTTTGAATTCAATAACTTGGAGGCAGGTTAAAATGTGCCATCAGTGTCTGAAGGAACAGTACAGTTCCAGCTTACAGAATTTTGCTGGTAGTCAAGTGAAGATGGAATAGGATTGTTTTGTTTCAAACATAATTACGGCAGCTTTCCCAGTCAGCACTTGCTACTGAAATGTATGTTTGGTCTTCCACTAAAAACTGAAAGATATTTGTTTGCTATTGTTGGTGATCAAAAAATGATACTCCAGTCTTGCTCAGTGGTCAGGACGCTGGCCACATGCAACAGGACTGGTGGGTTTGAACTCGGCCAGGGCCTGCTAAACAGCAATGACAACAATAACAACAACAAAAACATCCAGGCGTTTTGGCAGGTGCCTGTAGTACCAGATACTTGGGAGGCTGAGGCAAGAGAATTGCTTAAGCCCAAGAGTCTGAGGTTGCTGTGAGCTGTGACACCATGGTACTCTACCCAGGGCAACATAGTGAGACTCTGTCTCAAAAAAAAAAAAAAAAAACCTCTCAAAGTTAAGGCCTCAAAGCAGCATTTTCTGTGACCTTGCCCTGCCCTCCTGTCTCTCTTACCCCCTATTTACCTCCACACCATGCTTCCCCCTAAGCCATAGAAACCAGAGTACCTTTTCCCCAAAGCCAACATAAAGCCTAAAACTATTACTTTAACCAGGCAGCGCTTGTGGCTCAAAGGAGTAGGGCACTCACCCCATATACCGGAGGTGGCAGGTTCAAACCCAACCCCCACAAAAAACTGAAAAAACAAAAAAACAACAACTATATATATATATTACTTTAAACCAACCTACCTTTCTGTATAACATCTGGTCATAAAGGAATTTTCTGACCTAACTTATATGATTGTGGCTCATGTAAGACCACCGTTCCAGAAAGGTTCCTGCTCTACCACATACACAGGATGAAGGAATACTGCTCAGAGAGGCCCAGAAGAATCTGCACACACAGGCCCTCTGCATTTCCCACCTCAGACTATTACCATGTAGTCATATCCTTTTTGTACCAATCACATTTCTACACTGCTATCCACTTTTATTGAACTTACTTATAAACGTGGGTGGTTTTCCTGGAGTCTTTGGGTGCTCATGCTGAATGCTCTCACATTGATTGACTCTGTTATGCTTTTCTCAGTGAGCCTATCTGTAGTTGTAGGAGTTACAGCCAAGACCCTTTTGATGGGGAGAAAAGAGATCACCCTTTTTCCAGCCCTACCCTATACTAATCATGTTTATGCATTAACATGTAGAATATCAAAACAATCTTAAATGAGAAGGTAATGCTGTGATCTACATGTTTTGTGAGTATTTATTCTTCAAACTAATCTATGACTTTAATAATCAGAATAGTAGTTATTTCGTAGGGAAGAATAGTCTATGGGAGGGGCCCAAGAGTGTTTCTGTGTTCAGGTACAATTCTATCCCTTAATCTGGGTCTGGGTACCCAGATGGATTCAGGTTCAGAACATTCATCAATATGTGTGATTATCCTCTGTTCACTTTTCTATGTGTATATTTTATTTCACTAATAAATTTGCCAAAAAATAGCCCTTGCAGCTATTTTTTAAAAGTTCAAATTGTACAGAAAATTAGATTTCTTATTCATGGTAGATCATTCTAGGCTATTTTAATAATACAAAAGCAATAAGCCTGATGAAAGATAAAGTGATATGGACTATACAATATTAAATGTCAACTGAATTGCTGCATTATCTTCTTTTTAATTTTTAAAAAGGCTAAGGCTGGCATGAAAATAACCTGTGCTTGAGAATAACTTTATAATTTATGACTCTGCAACATTATTGTCTGGTAAATCTTTCTTAAACTAGATGCAAATTCTTGCAACTATTTAAGAAAGATTTACTAGTCAAAAAGTTATGTATTATATATAATGATATAATCATATTATTATTAATAGTTAAGGATAGTATTTAGTGTTTTATAATATATAACACACAATATACAATCAAACTAGATGTTTAATATAAGAAATAAATAATTATAAATTGTTAAAGTACTATGTCATTATTATTTGTCCACAAAACTCAATTTTGAACTTTCCATTTTTTTTTAATATGGACAGGGTATCTCATATTAAGTTTTAAAAATGATTTACTTACTATTATCAAAGACTAGGCAATTTCATTAAGCCTCCATACTCAAAATACCTTAAAAATACTACGCTAATGATTTCTAACAATATTGAACTAACTTGGTGACAAGCATATCTCTCTATATGTTTATAATGTGAGAATATAAAAATGCAGAAAACTTAGATGTCTGAGATTATCATAATAAAAGGGCAATCCTAATACCTCAGACCTTATCCTATGTTTTCCTCTTTGCCTCCAGGTTTATTGAGGTATAGTTGACAAAGAAAATTAAATATATTTAAGGTATAAAATTTGTTTTGATATGTGTATACATGGTAAGCAATTACTACTATTCAGCTAATTAATATATTCATCACCTGGCATAGTTACCATTTTTTTTGTGTGTGTGTAGGAACATTTAAGATCTACTCTGTTATTTGAAGTCTACGAGCCAGTATTTACTGTAGCCACCATATTGAAGTGGAGCTTTGGAATTATACATTCTGTACAACTGAAAGTTTGCACTCTGGTCAACATCTCCCCTTTCCTCTTCCTACCTGTCCCCACCATTTTCTCTCTGCTTCTATGACTTCTCACATTAGTAAGATCATGCAGCATTTGTCTTTCTATGCTCATCATAATTCACTTTTCATAGTGTCCTATGATTTCGACCCATTGATCAATACTATTTATATTTTCAAAGCAGAATCAACTCTTCCTGAGGAACTTCAAAACAGAAATATCAGAGAGTTAGTTCTACATGATGGAAAAATAATGCACTCACTCTTTATTCCAACCATTAATTTCTTCCTCTGCTCAATACACTTTTAACTCTTGTTTTCCTAACTAAAGTCCTAAAAATGCCTATCTACAGCAAAAACCCTCTCTACAGTAGGGCTTTACCTAGCAACTCACTTCACAGATGGACATCAGAGTACATGTTGCTACTGTGATAACAAATCCTTACAGAAGAGCAAATGAAAAGCTGCAATAATTCAGGTGAAGAGGGAATTTGGAGCAAATGTCCAGATTGTTCCTTCATGGCTCTAGGCTGAGTGGAGTTAGTTTTCAGCCACTGAAACCTGCTGCCTGATTTCTTTGCTGTATCATCACATACATCCACGGTAGCTTTAAGCTTCCCCTCTGCCTTGGCTAAGCAGGTTTTATTGCAACACCACTGCAGGGCATGCCTGCAAATCCTCTCCAGAGTCTATACACCAAACTACTAGCAAAACAGGACTGGATTGGAATTAGATGCTTGAATTTTCTATCCAGAGAAACAAACAGTGCACAGTCTGAAACTTTTTCATCTGTTTAAAAATACAGATGAAATTTAGCAGCTAGAGCATTGTTCAATCCCACCATCTCAATGAGTTCATACTGTGTAAATATTGTGATCTTAATAAATAAATACTGAAGCACAGCTGGCGCCTGCAAGATATCCCTGTTAGGTTGCTGTGGCCCTGTTATCACCAGAGGGTGTTGCTAATTATTCTCAGAACTGAGGCTCTGGCAGACTAGAGGAAAGGAATGCAAGGAAAGTCAATAGAGGTTGAAACAAAAATAAAACATTGTTTGTTTTGGTACAAGGCAAGGGCATTCCACCCTTGTGAAAACCAGAGACACATATAGCATAGGTATGTGAGTCGCTTTTCTCTGTAAAAATGATTTAACAGCAGGATTTATATTAGCCCTTGATTGCATTCCAGCTAATTAACATTCACACCACTTGTTTGTAAGGGCAAGAGGAGGTAATTGGGGTATTCAAAGGACAGCAAGGGGGGAACCTGAATGTCTTAGATGAATGAGTTTACCAAAAGGAAGGATTTTTTTTCCTTTCTTTGCTTTTCTGGCAGGTGTGTTCATGACTAGCTTTGCATGTTGCATACAAAAGAGGTTCATTGTGTGTAACTGTCTTAAGAAAGCAGGTGCTCTTGTGGCACATACGTCAAGCAGAAGAGATGCTGTATATAAATTGCCGCATACTTTTTGTGAAAAAGTCATGGTTAATTTTTAATTGCTGGTAGCAAGGTACACCAATGACCATAGCATTCCTCCCAGGTAGAGCTTATGCTGGCTTATCATTTTCTTGCTGACTCTCAAGGAAATACTATTTGACTTTGAGCCCAATGGCAAGCAGACAGAGAACTGTTAAAGAGCCTCTGGCGTTGTGGTGTGCTATTATGTTAAAGAAGCTCTATTTACTGCTCTGGTATTTCATTACACAACAGGGAGGTGTCTTCAGAAACTGCAAATTACCACAAGGAAGAGGTTATTTCTTCTAGTTCTCCCCATGTCTCTTCTCCTCAGCCTTGGTCTTGGCAACTCTGCCATTGTTAATAGGATTTAGATTCTAGGGAAAGATGATTTGGAGCCAGTTGTTCCTGTGATTCACAGTGGGGCATCTCTGTCCCCTAAAATCTATTGCAAGTTCTGCCACTTTTGGTAATCCCTTGCTGCTTTATTCAAGAATGCCTCAACAGGCAACATTCAGGGGCTGTGTAACCTGGGAAAGAAAAATATTCGGTACTTAAGTAGGCGGTTGAGAAATTTCTGTGCAGCAATGTATGTTTAGAAGAAACCTGCATCGTCTCATAGGTTTTATTCTTGCCTGGATTATTCAACTCAAATCATTCTCCGTGTTATTCTTTATTCCAAATGAATTCACAAACCAGATATTAAAGCTATTAATTCCTGAAGCAGACTGCATTTGTTTTGACTAATTTTATCTGAATGTTGTTTCTAGAGTTGTCTGCTTGAGTCACTGTCATAGTAAAGTGATAGTCATTTCAATTAAACGGAGAGAGGCACATTCAGAAATAGCATCTTGCATGTTTTCCAAGCCTAGCAAACATCAATGCTAGGAGGGCAAATAATAAAAAGGCTGCAAACATCATCAAGGTAATGGAATTATATTCACATACATGAAATTCTAGCTAGGCTAACAGTACTTTTACATCCTATCTCAAATGGACCTAACTATTGTCACCTAAATTCAAATCACAGATATTCAACCTTGCCAGCTCCCGCTTTGATCTTGACTGGGGCTTCCTTCACACTCATTGCCTTGGCTCTGTTGCCCTGACTTTAATCCCAACTTTTAGTTCCTCTGAATTGCACTCTTCCTAATTCTCAACAACATTTTCCTGTTTATTTTTATTTCCACGGTGGCTGTCTTAAATTGATCCTTTACATTTTGATTTATCTCTCTTCTCAGTAAGAACTCCCTAAGTCCACCTGAGCCACAGGAAATTCAATATTTGATCATAATTTTAATTTGGTTATTATAGCCAGGACAACATTGACTGTGGTGAATTGGTGATGCTGTCAAGAGTCGGGAAACGTGAAATAAATTTAAATGTTTTCTAGTGTAAATGTTTTCTAACACAGGCACATCTAAAATTGGCCCAGTAATTACCCCAATAAGTCTCTGCTTTAAATACCTACAAAGATAGAAATGTCATTACTTTCCAAATGTAGCTCATTTCATCCTAGAAAACTCTCATTATGGGAATCATTTATCTCAAGTCCCTGTCTCCTCCCCTGGTGGTATCTTCCTTTACTCTACCCACAGTAAATCAATATGGGGTTTCTTTAAATTGATGATTCTTCAAATATTAGGAAACTGTTTTGTTTCCATTAAACTCTTTTCTTTCCAGAAAAACATCCTCACATTTTTCAATAATTCTTCAAATAATTTAATTTTAAATTTCTCTTCCTTATTGCTCTTAGTCATCTTCCAGTTTATTAGTTTTGTTTTTAAAATTCCATCTGCGAACTAAACACAATTCAAACTAATTGAATATCTTTCTTTGAATTCCCGGTGGCAAGTGTGCTTAGCACATACAGGCAAAGTAGTACAGGAAATAGATATTGGATTTTCAGAAAGAGAATTGGGCAAAATCTCAGTTCTATCATATACTCCTTCTATTATCTTGATACCATTAGGTAAAATCTTTATCAAGATCTTTCACATCTAGATAAGTAGATTGCTATGTAGAATTAGAAATTACATTGTAGTAATAATTATTCTTGTAGGTAGTAAGGATAAAAATGTTGACAGCACAGTTATAGTCAGTCTCTGAGTTACAAATATCTGACTTATATATAACTAACACAAACAAGGCCTAATCCAGGTAATAGGTAAATTTACCTATTCCAACTTACATACAAATTCAACTTAAGAACAAACCTATAGAACCTATCTCATTTATACCCAAGGGATGTCCTCTATCTTCTTTCGCTTTGTACCCAGTATTTTTGACAATGATGTCTAGTATCAAGTTAAAGATATTTATTTTTTTAAAGAGAATATCATATTATTCACAAAATAATGCTTTTTATATGTTATTTTAGCATTGAAGCCATGTGAGATCATTGAAGGAGTTTACACACTTTTTGGGTTCACAGCAGCACTCTTAGTGTCTCAATCTTTTTTTTTTTTTCATTACAATTGCTAGACAAAAAAAAAAATCATAAGAGTTGCATTAGTTAGATAGATGAGTCCAAAAAATTTGATAAACATCTTTTTATAAGAACATAGTAACCATTTGAAAAAAGTAAGACACATAAATTGAAAAATATATATTTGTTTTATTTTTCAATAACCATAGTAACTCATTGCTGGGATATGGGCACAAGTTGGGTACTGCACAACTTCCAAAACTTCAGACAGCACCACTCTTGTTTCCTACATTACTTGATTTTAATCACAGCAAGAATTGAAATCCCTCCTGTGTACAGATGTAAAGATCAAAATGAATGCAGAAAATCTAATGTTCTAGTAGTTTGTATGATATATCTGGGCTTCCTTTGAACATTTAGACTATCCTGTGGCAGCTCCATGAATTTCTTTGCATAGTTTAGGAACCAGAGGCTTAGAGTTTACTGACACACCCAAGTTATCATATTTTTTAATGTATTGGCTTTGTCAAGCATTAATCATTCCTATGACATGCTCCAGAGAGTTTTAATAGAAAAATAAGAATCTCATAAATTCTTACTATTAAATTTTATCTTATAAAATAGAAGTACACTTCTGCCAATTGTATATGTGTATTTAATTTGCCACCAAATCTAGTAGGTCTTTTACCACTTTCACGTTTTCTACAGATGAAATAATTTATATTAAGAATCATGTATAATCACTGACTTATTTTATACCTGTTCATTATTGATGAACAACAATGAATTCAGATATTACATTACATGTGGTGGGTTGAGACACATTATCTTTCCTAATATATGATTCTTTCCAAATATTTCTCATTATTATCCCAATCAAAAATGAAAAACAAAATCTTTTGCCAATTTGAAGTCTAGTATACTGTACTCTCAACTAATTTTACAGAATTAGGATTTATAAGGTACTACTATTTTACTTCTGTTTGATTCTCTGGAACGTGAAGCAATAATACAGAAATGCATCTCCTGAGAATTACTTGGATCCTTGTTAGGAGACAGGACTGCAGGTTGGATCATCTTACAATTGTCATGAGTACAGTGTGTGAACCATCAAACACTATACTTCTGGAATATGGAGAAGGCTCCCCTGGGCCACTAAAGTGTTTGAAATAGTTCATTAGAAGCAGTCTTCTTAGGTAAATTCACAAAGAAGCACCCCCCACCCAATTAGTTATCCCTGACTGTACAACTGCCAGCACTGTCTTGTCATTTTCTTTCTTTCTTTCTTTATTTTTTCTTTCTTTCTTTCTTTATTTTCTTTCTTTCTTTCTTTCTTCCTTCCTTCCTTCCTTCCTTCCTTCCTTCCTTCCTTCCTTCCTTCCTTCCTTCCTTCCTTCCTTCCTTTCTTCCCTTCCCTTCCCTTCCCTTCCCTTCCCTTCCCTTCCCTTCCCTTCCCTTCCCTTCCTTCCTTCCTTCCTTTCTTTCTTTCTTTCTTTTGTAGAGACAGAGGCTCACTTTTTCACCCTTGATTGGTTGAGGGCCGAGGCATCACACAGCTCACAGCAACCTCCAATTCCTGGGTTTAGGCGATACTCTTGCCTCAGCCTCCCTAGTCGCTGGGACTACAGGTGCCCCCCCACAGTGCCCATCTATTTTTCTGTTTTTGCAGTTCTGCTGAGGCTGGGTTTGAACCCACCACTTTCGGTATATGGGGCCGGCGCCCTACTTGATGAGCCACAGGTGCTGCCATGTCTTGTCAGTTTCTATAGCATAAGGTTATTTATCTCCACGTGGTCCATTCAAGAAGGTTAGAGTCTAGTGGGAGTGTCTCCAACTAACTGAACAGATGAGCTTTAAGGTTACACTGTATTACTGGTGGCCTTTGTAAATTCTAAATTTAATTTTAAAGTCAAAATACTTAAAAAGTTAATCTCAGGACAGAAAGACGGATATAAAAAGTAGAATAGTTTTCCTTCAGTAAATAATAAAAGAACAAGATAAATTCCTTATTAATAGACTACAAAAACAATTGCTGTCAATGACACAAGTCCTCTTTATGCTGTTATATAACTAAATTATTTTTAATTATTTTTAAATTATTTGTATTTTTTGAGACATTCTCATTCTGTTGTCCTTGGTACAATGCTGTGGCGTCACAGTGAAGAGCAACTTCAAATTCTTGAGCTCAAGAGAATCTCTTGACTCAGGCTCCCACGTGGCTGGCACCCACCACAACACCTGGCTAATTTTTCTTAGAGATGTGGTTTTCCTCTTGCTCAGACTGATTTGGAACTCCTGAGCTCAAACAATGTACCCACCTCAGCCTCCCAGAGTGCTAGGATTACCGGTGTGAGACATTACACATAGCATAAGTATTTTTTTTTAATATCATAGGAATTTCAAAATATGTTACATTAATTTTAATAGGCCTATCACTTCAAATTTAATTCATAAATCTGTATCTTAGGACAATTCTAATAGCTTCTAAATCATGGTCATAATCATCATAAGAGTTTTTGAATGCTCCCGAATGTGCTTTGAAAATTTCATTTCATATAGTATTTTCATTTGCTATAGTATTAATTATATGACTATTCTTATTTTATCAAGACTAAATCTTCAAATCAATTCATGTGCCATAGATGCAACCTCACATCTCCCTGAACACCCTCATACTTCTCATATTATAGCTCCCTCTTTTCCCTAAAATAAAATAAAATAAAATAAAATAAAAAATAAAACTTGTGTAAATCTTTATCTATTTATAATCTTTCTCAATATCTTTATATTTACAAAGGTCTACCATGTATTTTGAATAACCACAGCTCACTTTGGCACAGTTTTCTTGGACCCTCCTCACAACTGCATAACCCTGTCTTGAAAATTAGTAAAAGTTTCCAGGTGCATGATATTAGTCAAATTCCTTCTTGGATGGTACCCTAATCTACTTAATAGAACAGACAGATACAATATAAAAAAGAAAAATTCTGTACATTAAAGAAACAATCTTTATATGATAATATACATGTTACATGTGCTATGAAAAAAGTTCAGATTACAGTGGAGAACGGAGAAATAAAGTTTTTATTAAACAGTCAGAGTTCATAAAGTTTTCCAAAAAATGTTTGGAATGCAGAGGCAGAGAATACTAAAGGAATGAGAGGAAAAGAGTAAGGGACAAGGGGGATCAGGACCAACGAACGACATGGACATGGCTTTATGTGTGTATACGTAGGACTACGGGGCAGTGGGTATGGCTAATATCTAAACCCAGACGCAATCTCAGTGCGAATGTGTATTGAGGCAGAGGGGTTGGAAGGATAAGGGGCTCTGGTTGGAGCAAAGCTGGAGAAGTAAGCCAGAACCAGTTCATCAAAGACTTTTAATCACATGATGAACTTGCATATATTTGAGATTTAGTTAATTAATCTGATAGCCTTGTGCATGATGGTAATGAGGGCTGTGAAGAGAGGCAAAGATATCATCTTGGAGATTAGAGGTCATTGATACCATAGGTTTCTCGATTAGACATATTCTAATACTTAACATTGCATGGGATGCAACAGTTCACTTAATCTGTCTGAGCTTTAAAATTGGGAGAGTAAGAACAATGGCAGACAGTGAGAATTTTAAGGGAGATAAATCACAGGCATTGATAAACCTAAGGCATGTCACATATGAAGAGTCTAGGAAAGGAGAGAAGATGATAAAACCTGTTTAAAGGTAGATTATTTAAAATATGGCAATTGATCAGATACAGGCAGTAAAAATTATAATAAAAGATAATCTAGAACAGAGGTAAGAAAATTATAACCTATGGGCCCAATATGCCATCAACCTATTTTTTTTGAATGAAGCTTTATTGGAACACAGCCATGGCCATCTGTTTACACATTGTGTACAGCTACTTCTCACTACAGTGGCAGAGTCGGGATGTCTCTGGCCTTTACAGAGAAAGAGTGTTGATCCTCGTGTAAGATTGTCATATTGAAAAATATTTTACAATTAGGAACTTAGTGTCTAAGTAGTGAATGATTTTTAGGACCACCACAATCATGCTTCCCACAATACTAGTTGGCCCTTTGTCTACCTTTAGTAGATATTACTTCCAGTAAATTCCATCCCCCCATAGTCACTTAAAGTTCCAAAATATTATTATTTGTTATTCTCCAGTATGATTTGGGGAGAAAAGAAGTGTGATTTAAGGGCATCTGATTAGGATGTTGTGACCAAACAGACACCTCCACTGGTCAGTCCTGATACTTTAATTCCATTCCCAAGGAGTCACAAAGATGTTAAGCCTTCAGCTTCCCCTTACTCAAAATAAAACAATTTTGAATATGCAAGCATAAGTGGACATATTGTATAGACTAATAACTTAAGACTAAAAAGTCTCATATGGGAAGAAAGAGAGAGAGAAAGAAAGGAGTGGGAGGAAGTTGAAGGAAATTATGGAGAAAGAGACAGAAATGTCAGTGTGAGAGGGAACTTTGGGAACATAAACAGAAGTTTGAAAGAAATGCAGAGAGACAGGAAAACATAGGTGCTGGAAAAGGACCTAGGATAGAAAGCTTACCCACTATGTCAGTTTCCCCTATTTGGTTCTGCAACCCTCTCTGATAAAATGTTCATTTCACAGTACCGGGCAATCCGCTCTTAGAGAAAGGTGAGCTGATATGTTATTGACTCATCTGTGAATAACTAGTATTTGCCTTTTGAAGAAATTTCTAATGATCCAATTTGTGTAATGCTTAATTATGAGGTTTTAGACCCCATGTCAGGAAATCAGAATATCACATCTCCAGGCCAACATTTCAGTATGACTAATTCATTACATAAGCAATTGCTTTTTTTTTTTTTTTTTTTGTTTTTGAGACAGAGCCTCAAGCTGTCACCCTGGATAGAGTGCTTGTGGCATCACAGCTCACAGCAACCTCCAATTCCTGGGCTCAAGCGAGTCTCCTGCCTCTGCCTCCCAAGTAGCTGGGACTACAGGCGCCCGGCACAACGCCTGGCCATTTTTTGGTTGCAGCTGTCGTTGTTGTTTGGCAGGCCTAGGCTGGATTTGAACCCGCCAGCTCAAGTGTACATGGCTGGTGCCTTAGCCCGTTGAACCACAGGCACCGAGCCCATAAGCATTTCCTAATGAAGAGAGACAGTAATGCCAAGGAAGGCATTCTTTTTAGATTCAAAGAAAGTTGAGTTCTTATTTAGGCCCATCACTTAATTTAGTTACTTCAATTTTACAAGCTTTATCATCTTTATGTAAGATAAAGATAAAAATTTCTCACACAGTGGTTGTGAAAACAATAAGATATTACATATAGAAAGGATATAGTTGAACATCTGGGATGTAGTTATACTGGACAATTAAGTCTGTGAATTCATCCTACAAAAAGTGCTATATACCTCACTGCTGAATATCACTATGTTCACCTTTGAGGTCCTCCCCTTGGGAAGCTATACCCCAACAGCAGCCTAGTCCATCCATCAAAGAAATTTTGGAACTTCTTTACTGGGATGGCCATCAGTGCTGTCATTGTATGAAGTTTGACAATTAAGTTTGCAAAATCATTCTTGAAAAGTGCTACATGCCTCACGGCTGAATATCACTTTGATACCAGATGGCCAAGGAGAGTACTATGAAGGCGGCCATGGGGATATTCAGCAGTGAAGCATGCAGCACTTTTTCTAGAATGAATTCATGAATTGAATTGACCAACCTTATATACTGATAAAAATTATACATAGTACTATTATTGTTGTGGTTATTATGATTAACAATAATGGTTGACTGTGTAGCAAAAACAAAAAAAGATTAGTAGTTCGTCTTTAGTTCATCTCAAGGACTTGTATGTTCTCAGAGTTTACAAAAACATTGGTGTTCAATTTTTTGGAACTGAAATGACAAGTATTACTCTATGTCTTATTGGAATCCACACTGTCCTCTCCTACAGTTGCTTGTAACTGCAGGAAACAGAGCTTATCGGTGGTCTATTTGGAATATATTGTAAATACCCTAATGAGATAAGTAATCTTGACAGGTAAAATATACTAATAAGAAATATGAGGTTCTGGAGTATTAAACAGACAGGAGTTTGAGATGACCAGGAAAGAAGAATTTTCTTCATTCCGTAGGTCTTCCCATTTAAGCATGTGATATCCTAACAATTACAGAGAAATGGCAAGTGGAACAGTGTTAGTTTCCAAATCTGTTCTTCTCTGAGGAACTCTCCTGCTGGGCTTAAACTGACTGTTCATTTTAGACCTCATTTACTATTTAGTATTCGAAGGTGTTTTCAATATGAACAATAGAAATGTTGCTTTAATTTTACTTGTTCTTATGCTATCCATAAATAAACTCAAACTATGAAATCTGTAAGATCCAGAAACAGAATAAACACCTGTGCAAAGATTAGGCATTCATGTTTAGATTTACAGAAAAGTTACATATTTAGAAATTTGGTTGAGTAGAGTGGTAATCCTATTTCCAAATATCCCCAGGAGATATTCTATCATTGGAAAGTATTAAAACTCATTAGTTCCACCTCACCAAATCCTTACTAGGTTATTAACCTTATTTTACTTAAGGCAGACTTGAGGTACCTGAGATTAGTGATTATCTCAAAATTTTGGCAAGTTATTCAAAAAAAGGAAATTAAAAATCAACCCTGTTAGGGTTGATTAGCTCCTAAGGCAAAATTATCTTTGATAGAATCACTTTCAAACTTAGAAATTTACTATTTAAAAAACATAGAAAATTATTAAAAAAATAAAATTAATATGGCAAAACTGAATAGGTTTTTGAGAAATAAAGCATTTCTGATCTATAGCTATTTACTAAGATAGAGGCAGGTTTAAGTGTAGTTGTTTCACAAAAAAAGATACATTTAGCTTTAAGTTAAAGTATATAATAAAAGTCATTCTAGGTGGTGTTGAGAATTAAATTCATTTGGAACACAGGGTTGGACAGCTAAGTTCATTAACTCATTCTGCGAAAGTGCTACATACCTTGTTGCTGAATATCACCATGGTCGCCTTTGTGGTACTCCCCTGGGAAGCTATACCAACACCAGCACTTAGTCTACGCTTCAAGTACTTCTGCAACTCTTTTTCTGGAATGGCCATTAAAGATGTTATTGGATAAAGGTCTGACAATTAAGTTTATGAACTCATCCTAGAAAAAGTGCCATGTACCTCATTGCTGAATATCACTATGGTCACCAGATAGCCAAGAGGAGTACTCTGAAGGTGAAGTAGTGATTCTCAGCAATGAGGTATGTAGCAGTTTTCCTAGGATGAGTTCACAAAATTAATTTCCCAACCTCATTTATATTGTCTGATTGTCTGTAAGACATATGAATGAAGGTAAAGCCCATGATCTAAAGATGGATTCACTAGGTTCAATATAACAATAATGGTCAAAGAGCAGGCTGTTGGCCATGAGATCCACTCATCTCTTGAACATAGACATTAACATCATAAAGCCTTTGTTTGCTTTAAGTAAAAACGACATCAGCAAAAAGAGATAGGCTGTAATGTGTCCTTGTGTGTAAATCATGTTTTGTTTTGAACCAGTTCTGAAGGTTCTAGAGGCATCACAAGGGGGGAATCAAAGGGTCTTGAGTTCATGTATGTCAGAACTACAATGAGATGATCATAGTAGTACAGCTGCAAGCATCTAGTAAGTGACTTTGAAAAATTTGAACAATGCCTTTCAGATTGCATTTTGCCCCTCAAATGGGCAGTTAGAATTCTGATTCACTAAAGATTTTTCAATAAGTCCATGGGTTGACAAACAGTAAGAAGGCTGATACTAAGTCAAAACAAATTTCTCTATCACCTATTTCCCTCCTCACTGTACTGTTCAAAGCTAGCAGATGTTAATCTGAGTAAGTCCTATTACCATGCCCCTAAACCTGTGTGCATCAAGGGTCATTTTTGAAGAGGCTTAAAGATGCAGAAAAGCAAATAGAAGCTGCTAAAACCTAATATTACTCAGTCCTCCTGGACTTTCTCAATCTCTTCTCTCCCAAAGTTTTACTGAAGTTTGGTATCACTCGGACCCTCGGCCTTTTCTTGTTCATTTGGCAGCAGGCTGCTGGTCTGGGTTCAGGTAAACACTAGCCTGTGGGTGTTAGGCCAAATTACCTTTCAGTCTTTTTCCACGACACCTTTTCCTTCTTACCTTGTCCCAAACCCAATCCAAGGCTAGCTTCACATTCCTTTCACGTGATTATTGTGAAGCAAATGTTCACATGCCAGTTTCGGAAGTTCTAGAAATGTGGGGCAATAATTACAGCTTTCATTATTTCAGGAAAATCCTGAGATCTCCCTGGAATGATTTTAAAGTCATTTAGATGGAATCCAGCATGAGTTGTTCAAGCTCTAAATGGAATTTTGGTCTATGTACAATCAGATGATAAAATGTTATTTTAGGTGTCTTTACACCCTATGCCTGAACCCCCGAAGGGAGTTTGGGTGACAGGTTTGCTTATTTGAGACAGGAATTCGGGCATTATTGCCTATTAGGTCCATTTCATCATTAAATTCATTTACATGTGCCTCACTACCATGTCAATTTAACCACAATTGCTTATTTTCATTTTCAACTGTTTTAAAAACATTTTTTAATCCAGTAAAAATTCAGCAATGAATTATTCTCAGCCTTAGATGACAATGTCAGCAGAAAAACTTTACCAAATTGGTTCATTTACCATGTTCTCACTTCCTGGGTTTGAAGGAAACAATTTCCTTTAAAAACAAAACCAATCCAAATAATAGAGAGGGAGGAAAGTTTAGCATTTGTTTATCTTGCATCATTGTTATGCAGGTCATTATTTTATCCACTAATAAAAAAAAGTATAAATTTAAAGTAAAATTAGCTTTAGTTGTTGCTTATTCCTTATAGACAGGCTTATATTTTGATTTTAAATATTCAGCAACACATTCACACTGATACTATGAGCAAGCTAGGGTTTTGACTGTACAAAATATTACTTTTTATATTAATATTGCTGACCCTACAAAATGTTAACTCTTTCGATTTTCTATTTCAAAAGTCTTTAAGAAACTACATCACAGATACTATATATACTTTAATAATTAATAGTGATTTGTAAATTGTGTTCAGATACATTGAGTTGAAAATAAACCACCAATAAGATTTCAAACTCAATGTAATTTTTTTCTTTTAAAACTAAAGAAAATTAAGAGTATAGCAATTTTTAATTCTATTATTTTTCAAAGGCCATATAAATATAATGACAATAAAATAAATAAAATATTTTCTTAAAATTTAAAATCCATCTTGCTTTAATGTGAAAGCAACTATTTTTTAAAAAAATTTATATCTCTACTTATAGAATGATATATCTAAGATATAATCATAAACTTTTATTTCATTTACAAAATTAAACTATTGAGATACTTCAGGATTAAATTAGTGTACATATACTATTGTGGGAAACAGTTTTAATATAGATAAAAATGTTATTGTACTGTGAGTTAGAGTTCTTATTCTCTTTTTCACCATTATGATGTTTGTTTGTTTGTTTTTTTGAGACAGAGTCTCACGCTGTCACCCTGGGTAGAAGACCATGGCATCATAGCTCTTAGCAACTTTAAACTCTTAGGCTCAAATGATCCTCTTGCCTCAGATTTTCTATTTTTAGTAGAGACAGGTTCCCTCTTTTGCTCAGGCTGGTCTGGAACTGCTGAGCTGAAGCAATCCACCCGCCTCTGCCTCCCAGAGTGCTCGGATTACAGGTGTGAGCCACCACACCTGGCATTATTACATGTTTAAAATCGAACAATTGACCTATATCAGTGGTTTTTAACTTTTTGGTTTCAGCACTCAAATATGGTCTTCACTATTACTGATAATCAATAAAAGCTTTTATTAACTGAAATTATAACTGAGAAATTAAGTATATGTGCATTATTATTCACATTGGAAGTAAAAAAAATACAAATTAACATGAAACATATTTTACTTTTAAAATGAAAATAGATTTAGTGAGAAGAGTAGTATTATTTTGCTTATATTCAAATAATTTTAATATCTGGCTTAAAAGAAGAATGGAATCCTAGCCTTTGTCTCAACAATTTCATTAGCTATCAAATCAATGCCGGGGGAACTAGACCACACCTTGGAACCATTTCCCTAACCCCTCTGTTCCAGCACAGGAAAACATTTAACATGACAGTTTCCAGATTCATGATTGTCAAAAGAAAAGAATTTCAGGATACATTTGTAAACCAAAGTGACAGCTTTTTATTGGAAGCAAAAGTACACTCTCAAGAGAAAGAGAGAAGAGCAGGCTCAAAACGGACAGTTTGTACAAGGATGATGTGGTTTTTAGGTCTTCTGAAGTCTTATTAAATGAGGAGAGGAATATTCAATGCCACGAGGTTAACTTTTATTTGGGTAATAATTCCTAGAATTGGGTTCCCTCCCATTTTTATACTTTATATGGTTGTGTAGGAGCTGACATGGGGATTTGAAGGGTAGATAAATGTTAAACCCACAATGTAAATGATATTATAATTAGCCAAAGTTCAGTTATAATGGCAGAGATTGCTGAGAAGCCAGTTGGAGCCAGTTTTTGCGTGTGGTCAGCTCCCCTAGTTAGCTTCCGCCTGAAGGTTATTTACTTTGACACCTGCACTCACTCTGTAAGCCCCTGCGTCAATCCCAGTCTTGTCTCCCAGTCTTCTACTCTAAGAGTAACAGAATTGTGTTTTTCTCTTCATCTATTTATTTTATGACTTCTTCTTTGGGGGAATAAAACATTTGCATTATTTTATTAACCTTATCCTCTACTCATCCTATGTTTTTCAGAAATGGTACTGATTTCTAGAGTTACAAAGACGATCAAGACATTATACTTGTCTTAATATGCCCAAAATTTAGAGGATAAATATAAATTAGATATAAATTTTAAATCAAAACAATCGATGTTATAACAAAACTATGCAGGAAAGATTTAGAGAATACTGAAGGTAATAGCCTATTTGCCTGACATAATCTCGAAGGAGACAGATTTTTCAAAAGTAGTATTGACTCAATGATTCAAGTGAAAAATTGGAAATGCCATGTTCAAAGAAACTGGCATTTGAGAGTTGTGAAAATATGTGTGGGAAGTGGAGAAAGAAGAGGCTATATGGTATGATGAATACCAAATTATGTGAGCTTTCATATTTCAGATTAATTAGTATATAAATACTGCATGGGGAACAAAAAAATGATTTTGGAGTCAAATAGAACTGAATATAACCACAATATAACCCTGGCTTTTACATTGAAGTGTTGTGCAAACTCTCTACAAACTTTAGTAACACTATCTCAAAGACAATTAATATGACCTCATTGCATGATGCCAATTCTTGCAGAAATGAACAGAATTGACATGGACTAAGAGACCTATGAAGATAAAATAAAGAGGAGAGATGGCCGATTTGATGAAGAAGGGAAAAGGATGGCTTTTGCCAGAATTATATTTAATATAAAAATAGTCACATTGAAAACAGAAAATAGAAAAACATTGAAAACAGAATATTCACCATACAGATTGAAAACAGAATATTCACCATACAGATATTACTATTCTTCCTATCAATTTAGGTCAGTTCCCTATATTTAAGGCAGGGGTTCTAATTAGATGCTTTATGGGGGTATTTTCTTAGTAGAGAAATGGAGAAACAGGATACAGCAGAAAGAGACAAATACACATTTTTCTATGTGATTTTTCCTGTCACATGGAAAAATCTGGGACACAAGTTAGACCCAAATTTGGTCCCAATTTGAGCCAACAGGCCACTGATTTGTATCAGCGGTTCAAATTCATTTCATCACTGGTTGCTGGTTTGAGGTTGGTGAGTAAATATTTAACTTCTAGGTAAGGAGTTTTCCATTCAACTGAAAGAATCCTCCAGTGTTAAATGTTGATTGAATATCAAGAAACACTCAGAGTAACTAAGGGGATGGACAGTGACGAAGCCTACATGCTGCAAGCTCAGCATCTTCTTGAATGACTCAGAATCACTTTCAAATGAAGTTGATTGTCCAGTCCTTTTACTTGTTCACAATTTCTGGGAACACTGATAAGAAGAAGTTCTCTAGTATGAAATATAGCCACGAATTGGTCTCTGTTGCTCAGCAGTTAGTCCTGGGGCATCATCTAACTCCACCACTCCTCCTGTTCTATAGGCACTACCCTCTCAATGGCTAGTTGAGTGGGGGTTTGAGCCTGTATTTTCCATGATTTTATGATGCAGTGGTTGATGTTGGTGCCATTTACCATTAAAAACAAGAATGTCAGAAAGTAACAAAGCATTAAAAATATGATAAAACTAGAAAAATATAGGAACTAGCCTGAAAGACTCTCATTGATCAAGGCTGGAACAATTTGAACAATAAAATAAATAATGATAGTACTGCATTATAATCCAAATATCAATTATCAACAAGTCTATCCTTGTATAAATAAATTATAGAATAAATAAATAGGGATATAGGACATTCCTCCTTAAAGAAGCATCCTAATTAACAACAGTGGAAGAAATAAGAAAAATAGAAAGCCATCACAGAAGAGTGCCATAGCAACAATTGCTGCAAGCCAAATGAGTTAAATAATGTTACAAGTAGGGCGAAGTTAATGGAAAAACAAGATACTTGCAATGTATAAAATTTTCTCCCACTGATTATTTATTAATTGCCATGGTGGCTTTCACATATGTTCACCAGTTATTAATATTTCTCCCTCCAGGAAGTGGAGCTTAATTCTCCCTCCCTTAAGCATGAGCTGGACCTACTAATGCATGCCTAATGAATAGTATGGGAACATGAGAAATATAATGACAGTGGATAATTCTAGGGACATCATTTGAAAAAAAAAGACCAAGTTTAATGACATCAGTAACAAGACAATTGATACCCTGTACTCCCAGATACGATGCAATGAGAAGGGCACATCTCCTCTGTGGTATTCTTCCCACAAATTGATAAACTCAATCATATTATCAGATAATCCCAAATGAGACACATTCTACAAAATACATGACCATGATTTTTCAAAAGCATTAAGACTGTAAAAACAGCAAATAACTATCACAGAGAACAGAAGAATAAAGAGCTACAAAAATTAACTGCAACCTTCGGTCTTATATTAGATCCTCTAATAGAAAAAGAAAAAACTATTTAAAATCCAATAATGGAAAAAGTAGTGAAATCAATTAGAGTTTGCAGTTTGGTTGATAGTATCGTACCTCTGTTAATTATGTAGTTTTGATAATTGTATCAAGTTAATGTGAAATATACACAGAGACTTTTATCTTTGCAACTCTTCTAGCAATATAACTATATATTTAAATAGAATATATATATATATATATATATATATATATATTATATCATGCAAGCAAAAATAGATGCTCCAATGGATCAGTAGAGTGTCAAATACACTTCTTTCTGTCCCCACTAAACAAGAGTGATCCTGCATTCTTGTAAATGTTTGTGTGAATTGTCCCTACCAGTCAGTGCTGGTCTATTGGCATAAGGAACTCATTTAAGCAGCAATCACAACTGTATTTGAGTGGAACACTTACTATATTTCCTAGTAAAAAATTAACGTCACCATTGATCAAGACCTCTTGATCTACCGTATCTAAAGTTTCTGCAAAAGCACACACTTCCCTAAGGGATCATGGGGAGTGATAATGAGTGTAGCCACACCAACTTTTACCTCTTGGTTCCTGCATCTATGTACTAAACTACTAGAGACAAAGTACTGTATGATAATCATTTTAACATACTGTGGAGTAGTTGCCATGTCTAAAACCACAGCTCTATTTAGAAATACTAATTTATTAACATTCTGATGGCCCACATTTTTTTCTCAAATAAATCAATGGATGAAGGTGAATTAAATAGAGATATGATGGGTATCACAATTTAAATCTTGAAGTTTTTCAAGGTGGTGATGATGTCACATTCACAGCACATCTTGCTTATGGAGATATAGATATATATGGATCAGCTTCAGGGATTTCTGATTGTTTTTGCTGCTATAATAGTTACTAGTCTACAGGTCAAGAAATAAAAGTGTGGGTCTGCCAACTACTAAGCAGGTCCATTTCACTTATATATTTTTGTCTGGAAAAATCAATACTAGGTGAGTTTGTATTTACCTTTCTTTCCCTGCTTCAATGGAGCCACTATGAGATGGACATAGACCATTATTCCTTTATCATCTTCCCTCTAGCCAATAAAGGATCCTAACAAGGTCATTATAATTATGCTTTGAATCTCTGCATTAGCATTAAGGCAGATGCAAACATTTCTTGAAAAATTTGTATATGCACCTTTCTCTAACACAGACTTGATATTATATGTGAATGTAGGTGGTGAAGGACTGGATAAATCAACAACATATATATACTTGCCATAGTGTTGCGAGTCCTTACTTCAGTCAGCGAGTTTTGATTTGAAGTATTGAATCAGTTCTAGAAACTGGTAAGAGATCAATATTTTCCTCTGGAGAGGCTGTGAAAAATCCATTTTGCTCCATTTCTAGCAGGATTCACACAAAGATCTATTTTTTCAAAAAGTATACGGTTATCTCCTGAAGGTGGTTCCCGAACTTGAGAAGGGTAGACCTTTGCTCTATGGCATCTACTTGATCTTGTGCTTGGTCTAGAAGCAAGACAGGGGCTAAGCCTCCACCTTCTAACAAGAGAGAGTGAGCCTCTTTTGCTGGCCTGGAGTGTTCCAGGGAATCATTAGAATCAAGGCTCTCAAGATATTCTCATCTCAAATTTCAGGGCCTTACAGGATGCTGATTTTGTCAGAGATGTGCTAAAGTGACAATTTAGCCTTCTTTGAAAGTCTGCCAATCTTACAATGAGTTGATATGCCTTATTTCAGTAACGTTTGTCTTCTAGCTACATATGATGAATTTCCCTTTAGGAACTAGCAAGAAAGCCCTCTGATTTTTATACTTCTCTCGTAAGTAATAATTAATGAATCCATTTAGGTTACTGAGTAATAGTAGAGCACAGCCTGTCATTTTCTCCTTTAATGCATCAATGGCACTTAGCAATATCAACCTAATTCCATAGTTGTTTAGTTAGTATTTTCTTGTTTATCATAAAAGCCAGGCATCATATCAGCTAGTTCATCTCTTTCTACCTGCTTCCTTACCCACATTCTCTTCACTAAAGGTGAAAGTCAGCAATCTTAATCCTGCATCATGCCAGGGCCAGTTAGTACTCCATCACACAGAGAGGCCACACTCATTGTTTTCTGATCCCTTTATATTCTGATTAGGAATGAAAGGAGGTTAAGGGGGCTATGTCGAGATGGGAGAGAATTACGGCCTTCTGGACAAGGACGTTGTAAAGGGCCCTGAAACAAAATGACGATTTGGGGAGAGGGTATGTGACCTAGTTAACCAAGTATGTGCTATTGCTGTAAAATATAACTTCTAGCCTGTGACCCAATACATCTAGTCTGTAATCGATACCCACCATAAAACAATGAACAGTGTGCACCATACTTGCTACAAACATCATGAAACTAACAGAGGCTGTACCATTACTAGTAAAATATATTTATTGATGCAGAGTATAGAAAACTGAATTTATGTGACGACTGAGGTAATCCAAAACCAACTGAAACCAGGACAGCACATTTGAAGGCCTGAGGAGAACCAATGGGAATTCTTATAGATAAATGCAAGAAAACATGGGATGAAAGGACTTACATTGGTGCATTGCCTTTGGTTGGTATCTCCTCTTACTCACAAGGGGCACCTTTTACAATCTCCTGGAAAAGACTATGCTTATCTATGCTTTTCTTTACTCTTTTTCTTCACTTTAAATAAAAACCTTGCCTCTATTCTATTATATTGGAGCCCCAACTACCTCACTTTCCACTCTCCCAGGTCTTGCTCTCCTTCTGACTCTGCCGAACTTGTTAGTTCTGCTGGATGATTGGACCAGGTCCAATGAACAGGTCAGAGGTGAACTCTTACCTTTAACTCTTCCACCTCCAGCATATTTTGTACTGAGTTTACTTCCTAAAAGGGCCCTTGATACCATGTTGGTTTGGCTCTCTAAAAGCAGAGCTTCAGTTCGGGATTCTTGTGAAAGTGATAATCTCAGCAAAGAGAAATCTGGGGAAGTAAATCCTGGGACTTCACAGCCTCCATAATCTCGTGAGTCAATATCCCATAATAAATCTCTTTCTAAATATCTACACATATTTTATTGGTTATATGTCTCTGGAGAACCTTGAATAATACAGGCAGAGAAATAAAGCTAAGTCTCTTCAACAAGAGATTATTTAGCTTGGTCACATGGATGTCTCAAGAACTATCCCATCTATGACTTAAATTTTGGAATTAAAGCGGGCTTGCTTTAATTCCCTGATGTTGGTCATTCTAGCTAGAAGAGAAGAGTGGAAAAGGGGGAAGAGAGTGAGAGAGAATGAGGAAATAACTTTTTAGGCATAGGACAGCCAAGTAAAATATAAGACCCATGGTTAAATTTGAATTTCAGATAAATAATGAATAATTTTATAGAATAAATATGTCCTAAATATTGCATGAACTATACTAAGAAAGTTTATAATGTTTATTTGAAATTTATATTTAATTACATATCATGCATTTTAATTTGCATAATCTGGCAACCCTACCCAGGTCAGATAGCTGCTGTGTGGTAAAGAGAAATCTGAGAAGTGCACAGTATTATGGCATGAGTAGGGCAGGACACCAACAGTATGCATGCAATATCCAAGTTAGGTTTTGGAAATGAAGTTTATTAAACTCATAAAAATAAAGCAGTTAGTTTCATTTTATGATCCACTGATTTTCTTATATTAGAAGAATCTTTTAAGTAAATCTAAAACATGAATTCCAAAGAAATTTCAAAAAATGCAAAAATAATAGGAAAAAGTAAATAAATAAATAAGAGAATAAACTCTATTGTCCTTTCCTTCACTGAAATAATTTTATAATTTTTTGATGGACTTGTATCCTAACTTCAGAGCTTTGAAATTTTATATCATGAATGTATGTATGTATGTATGTATGTATGTATGTATGTAGTCCTTTTTATGGAAGACTAGGTTGGTGGGAACATTCTTGCCCAGAGGAGAATCTCAGTCTTTTGTACTACAAAAAATAATGTGATAATAACCCCATTTGTGGTTGAAAAACACTACTTAATTTTTGTTTATTAATAATAATGGTTAGTGTGTGCTATAAAATAGAAAGGTACATGTGAATACCCATGCGATATGTAATGTTAAATAAAAATATCACCTGTATTTGGCTACTGACCAAGAGCCTACAAGAATATTATTTGTAATACTGAATTAAAATAAAGTATAATAGCAGGATTACAGAAAAAGAGGACAAGCTTTTCTCACATTAAAATTTGAATGAAAAATAGTTTCTTTTTGCATGATATTCTCTTCAATGTAAACAAAATCCTAGTCATTAGTATATATGTTAGTCAAAAATTCAACAGAATTCCTTGAAATAAATATTCATTTGAAGGCGATTTATTAAAATGTGCTTCCCAGGGAATCCCACAGGGAATGAAGTAGGACAGGGAAGGAAGCTAAGGAAAGGATGATCAAGAAGATAACTCTGGCTCAAACCTGCCCAGGAGCTCATTGAGAACACACCTCCCTCAAAGTGCAACTGATCAGAGTCAAAAAGCCTGCATTTGACATTTGTTAGGTAAGACTAATAACTACTGGAAGGGACATATATTCCCAGATACCCATGACTTGCCATGCACACAACTTATAAACAATAATTAAGACTCTAAGATGCAATGGTTCACACATCTGCTTCCTCCTCAGAATTATGTCAGCAGAGCCTTATATGTCAATCTTCATAAATTTTGTACCAATGTATATTTCTTTTCTTTGCCAGTATTCAGATACCAAGAGTCAGTGGAGAACTTGTTGGTCCTTTAATATTCCTTTTATCTACCAGTTCTAAGGTTTAAAAAATAGTCAAGAAAGGGACATACAAGGTTGCAATAAACTCATGGTGACAATATACCCAGCTTTAGTAGAAGAAACTTTAAAATATAACAAAATTCAATTAAGAAACTAAATCAAATCAATACAATTCAAGGTTATTTAATACTTGCAGAGGTGACAAGCAGCCTAACCTAGTACTCACATTTTTATATAAGTCATTATATATAGTTTGACTGGGTTTTGATGCTAAACCAGTGATGCTAAACCCAGCATCAAAACCCAGCAAACTATATAGTCATTATAGTTGAGCAAAATTCAACTAAGGAACTGAATCAAATCAATACAATTCAAGGTTATTTAATACTTGAAGAGGTGACAACCAGCCTAGCCAGGTACTCACATTTTTATATTAGTCATTATATGTACTTTGCTGGGTTTTAGTTTCCAGAAATTCTATATACATTAGGTTTGGTAAAAGAGAGTTTATCTGCTCTTAGAATCCAAGATAGGGTAGAAATACTGAATTTGAAATTATGTGCAGCAAGGATGTCCTTGGGTCTTAAGAACAACTAAAACTAGAAATGTGAACCCCCTGAGTAGAGTTACCTCTGTTGCTTCTTTCTTCTTTTTTTCTCATCTTTCATAACAAACTAGTCCCAAGGAGAGATGGATTCAACTGTGCCAAGCCTAGCTCCAAACCTGCCCTCCACACCCCATCCCCTCATTAGAACTCAGTGAATGCGTCTGTAAGTTTAGTTAGTTCTTGGGAAGAGAAAGGAAGGGTTCTGGACTGAGAAGACAATAAGTATCTTCTGTAATATTCATTGAATAAACTTTTTTTAAAAATGCTTTATGGGAAATACAGGGCTACTTGGAACAGTTAGAACCCAAAGTCAAAACAAATGAGATGACACATATTTTCTCTTTTCTTCTTCAGCAATGTGCAGATGGAAAAAAGATCATTGGAAATGGAAGATTTTACAACTTTCCCTAATGTGGTGTTACCCTGATTGTCTTCCAAACTATCTTGAGGGAAACATGTTAATTTCTGAATTAGAGAAAAATGTCTTAAACTGAAAGAGAAAGTTAAATCAAAAACTGGAAAAATAAATATTATAAATCAATTTTTTAAAAACTTTGCAAAGGTATGTGTATATGGTATTGATTTATTAAGAATTAAAAAAAAATAAAACCTCTATAAATTGACCACTCAAGGGACAGTAATAAACTGCTCAACATATGGGTTAGGCAACATAAGGAACTTTAATTGAGTACATATGGTGCATGTCCAGTCTATGAAAATTGGGTCAACTTAAGGAGATGGTCAGCATAAGGAGGTGGTCCACTTTGGAGGTTCTACTGTAATACGTGTAAGAATGCTCTTCTTTCCCAGAGGAACACACAGATACAATGGCATCACATTAAAAGTCAATTTCTACAGAGGTAAGTCGATGATAGGGAAAAAAATGTTTTCACAAAGTAGTGAGAGAATTCTCCTCCCTCATAAAAGTAAGATAAATAATGAAAGGGAGCACCCAACTCTCTGTTGGTTTGAAAGAAGTGACATTTTTTTGTGACAATGTTGTGACAGTTGGGAAGAGAGGGATTGAATGACATTTAAAGAAAACTTATGAAATATGCTCAAAGATTTTGCCAGAGAAGGAGATAAGCTTCTTTGAGGTCTTGACATTTCAGTTATTCAGGTGGAGATTAGAGAATAGACAATTCTGTCATCATTACACTTATTTTCCTAATGTCATCAACTGTGCTCCTGGTTTCCAGTAACTTATGGAGTCTAGTTCTTGTCCTAATCATACCAGTACATTCATAACTCATTCAACCATACTTTTCAGTATGATATGTTTTAATAAATACAGGGATTCTGAATGTTGTTAAGGATCTTAAATGTCCAACTTTTTCTGCCAGAGGAGAAATATTTATATTTCGGAAATTGGAAATTTCTAACATATGGCATTCCATACTTTCTCAAGCAGCTTATTATACTGCTAATTTCTGGCAAATTCTTTTAACATAGAGCTGAAATAGTCTCTTCAAAATTTTCACTTACTGGTTTGGTCTTATTTCTGCCCTCTGGAGATAAAAAAAAATGTGAAAACTCTTCTATATAATACAGTATTCCAAATATTTGCAAACAATTATTATAACCTGTTAAGAATTCTCTTCTCCATGCTAAATAGTCTCAATTCCCTTAGCAAACGTTGAACTGGTTTAAAAATATCCTTTACAATCTCAGAGTCTCTCTTCTTTAAAATCATTAAACCTCTAAGCTAAACATTAAAACAGACATGGTATACTCAGTGCAGAATAAAGTAAGGTTTTTCCTTCCTGATTAATGGTATGTAAATTTCAAAATAAATCATAGTATCCTATTTTTTTCACTGCCTCAAAATTATTTCTTTTTGGAAGTAGGCATTGAATAAGTAAATCTATTTATTTTTAAAGACATGATATTTTCCCTATGCTTTACAAATCATGAAAAATGTGTTTTTAAAAAGGCTAATTTTGAAAATCAATTTGGGATTTTACTTATATGTGATTTTGGTGTCAATCAACTGATTCCAGTCTATTATAAACTTTTGGAATCCTAATTTTGCCATTAGTACATTTATCATCTCCCTTAACCTTATGACCCATCAACTCATAAAATACATGTTTTTTTGGAGTGCTCATAAAGTAACAGGTAGTGTGGTAATAGAGTGTTAATACCTTGCTCTCACAGAGAATGTATATAGGAAGGGTGTAGGAATATGGTCACATATCTAATTTTAATGAATCTTTGCAAGTCCTAGCATTCCTTTCACTCCCTATAAGAAATTCATGACCATGTACTTTATCATTCAAACTGAAATTATTTTAAGAGTTACTGAGACACTATTAATTACATCCATGTAACATGAGTAAATTTGCAATGTACTACTTATAGTTAATGGTCAATCCTACATTTTAAAAAAGTCCTTTTTGTAGAATATTAACACCTAAACATTCTGAAAATGTATTAGTGCCATTTATATACAAGCAAAATATAAACTTATCCATAGAAAAAATAATCTCAAGCCAGAAGGAAAATTTTTATAAAACATATGGTGCAACATATTAGCTAAGGCTTTTTAGAAATATGACTAATTTTGGTGAATTGTGTTGCATCATATACATATGTAGTATATAAGATTTCTCATAGAACAGGGTTTTTAAAAAAATATGGTAACTTTCTCATACGTGGTGCTCTAACCTGTCACATATATAGAATAAAAATAGCTAAGTTGAAGCAACTCAAATAAGATTGACTGTATCACTTGATTCCATATCACAACCTTTATAACTTTTAAAATTAGTTCTTAAGCTCAGAAATTGTTTCTGCAGGTAGAGCGTAGGTAGCACATTAGTACTGTTGATCCTTTAACAACATGTGTTTGCCTTGTGCAAGTCCACCTATATGCAGATTTTTTTCATAGTTGCTATACCAAGTGTGCCTGCTTCTCCTGTGCATCCATCCTTCCTCCCAGCTCCTTTGCTTCTTCCACTGGAGACAGCCAGACCAACCTCTCCTGTTCATCTTCTTCCTCAGCCTACCCAATATGAAGATAATAAGGACGAAGAGCTTTATGATGATATACTTACACTTCATGAATAAATTTTCTTTTCCTTCTAATATTCCTTAATAACATTTTTTTTCTATTTAAAATAATACACTATGTAGCACATATAACATACAAAATATATGTTAGTCAACTGTTTAAGTTATTGGAAGTTTCCAGACAACAGTAAGCTATTTGTTAAGTTTTAGGGTAATTATAATTATGCACACATTTTTGACTATAAGAAGGTTTGACAGCCCTAACTCCTGTGTACTTTAAAAGACAATAAACAACTGTGTTTCCTTTTCAAGTTCTTGTATCTTTTCAAGATAGTTTTGTTGTGCTACAGTAACTAATAACATTTAATCTGAATGATTTAACATTAATGCTTTTTTTCATCTATATTTATATGAGTAAGATCTTTTTTCTTCATGTTTACTTAGGGAGCAGACTTCCATGGTTACCTGTACAGGGAGAAGTACTCACTGAAGTAGTTTGCAATGGTAATTTAATGTTTTCACCTGAAAGTGATATGTGACATTTTCATTTGTATTTGATAGTCAAATCAAAGCACCTTACCTATATATTTACTTCTGAGGAAATGAAATCCTCCATGTGCCCAAAGGGAGAAAAATACTACTTATAAGTAGCTCTATTAAACATTACAGCCCTTTTTACTAATAGCATATAACTTTTAGAAGAAAAATGCTTGCAAACGCATTACTAATGAAAATCAAGGATCCTTTCTTTGTACAGATTAGATCACAGTGTATTAAATTAGTTTAAACAGATACATTTCATAATGCATAATTAAATCAATGCAAATAATGTTTTTATAGACGACTAATCTTATGCAGAATTTATAAAAATTATTTATGCTATAATTTAAAGCCACTAGAGTCTCACTAATTTTGAAGTAATCAATAATAAATGTATTCTAAAGGAATTCTTGGAAATAAACGTCTATCTAAAATCAACAAATATACTGTTTAAAAACAATGAAAGAATTTAATTGAAATGTGGGATTTCTTTCAAAAGTTTTTATAACTAATAGTTGTTATGGACTACACAAAATTATAAAACAGAAAAAAATATTCCTTTAGCATTGAAAAGATACCAATGCAGGGCTCTTATCACTCTTTAATTCCTGGTTACTACAGATAGCTAATATAATTTTTCTATTAGAGTTTTTCCATACATTCTTACCATCAGGAAAGGAATTTAGGACAGATATGTGTTTAGTGTTTTGATTTTATGAAAACATGTCTTATTGAGAGGTTTCTGGAAACGTGGAAGAGTAGAAACCAGAATAATGTCTCCCAATTTGACTACAATTACACTTGAAGAATATATTTGTTGTAACTATTTTTGAATTCTGAAATCTATTGATGTCTATTAATTTCCACTGAAATGCTTGGATGGGAAACTGTAATGAATTTCAATGAATTTCAGCTGTTATCATAGTAGTAGCTTTTCATCTCCTATCCCTAGATTCAGATTAGGCAATTGTTCTATATTCCTGGAGGAAACTCCACACAGCTTGTTGGAGCCTGGGTGAACAAAAAGCACCCTTCAAAAGCACCCAGCATCTGTGCTTTAACCTCTGATTGCTGCTTGTGATCACAAAGAGGCAAGTGCCCATTGAATCCACCACTATTGTGGCATAGGAGAGGCAAAATTTTACTTCCATTCTCTTAAGAGTTTTTCTTCTGAGCCAAGAATTACATTGACCTAAGACAGATCAATAGGTGAAAAGCAGACAAATTTACTTTACATAAGTTTGCTATCACAGAGGAACACTCATAAGGGTATAGAGACCTAAAAAGAAATTAGAGTTGAATACTTAAGTACTGATTGGACAAAGAGTAGTAAAAAAGTAAATTCTAAGTGTAGGTTAGAAGATAAGAGTTATTTTAATAAGATCTGGACAGAATTCTCTGTGTCTCAACTTCTCATCCTTGATAAGAATGCTATTTTTTTTTAGGTATGAGAAGGGTATCTTTCACATTTCATATTCTGCTCTGAAGAAACAGTATGAAGAAAAGAGTAATCTTTTTGTACCTTCTGTTTTTCAAATGGCTTTAACTAAAAATTGTCAATATGCCAAAGTGACATATTTTAAAATGTCATATTCTTAACTCTTTTAGTTGCAAGTTCCTCCTCCTTTGGCTGATGTGACTTCTAGGGGATTTCATTTGGTGTCTTTTAATTTTCTTCTTTGCTTTGATTTTGGGAAACAGACACTGAAATCTAGGACATTCAAAAACAACTGCATGTTCAATAAAAATTAGAAAGGGAGTGCACATCCTGAGAGGAATTTTTAAGTGCAGAAAAGACCTAAGAAGACCTTAAATTTATACCTCAAGATGATTATTTGCATAGAGATAGTCTGCAACAATCGAAAGACAATAAACAAAAACAATGGCAGAAGCAGTAAACCTGGGGAAGGAGGAAAATTAGACCACTAGAGTTACCACATTATTACATTCAAATAATAATGCTGCAGTTTTCAACAACAACAAAAAGACAAATTACAAGGCACACAAAGAAACAAGTTTGTATCACCTACTTAATGAAAAAAATTAATCAACAGTAACAGATCCTGAAAAAGATCCACTGGTAGATCTACTAGACAAAGACTTTAAAACAACTATCTTAAAAGTTGTTGGAAGAACTAAAGGATGGTGTAGAGAAAAAAAAAGAAAGCTTGAACAAAATGGTATATCAATAAAAAGATGGGAAAAATATAAAAATGAATTTAAAAAATTTGGAAATAAAAGCACCAAAATTGAAATAATGAAAACAAAAATTACCAGAGATATTCAAAGGCAAATTTTTGCAGGCAGAAGAAAAAAATTACAAACTGGAAAATAGGATAATGTAAATTATCAAGTTTACAAAACAGAAGGAAAAACAATTTTAGAAAACTGAATAAAGGCAACTTATCCAGAAGTATTGTAGAAGTCTCTAGAAGAGAAGAAAATAAGGATGAGGAGACAATATGAGGAAATTATGGATGTAAACTTTCAAATTTGATGAAAGACATGAACATAAACATCTAAGAAACTCAACAAACTCCAAATAAGATAAACTCAAAGAGACACACATAAAAACAGTGTAACTAAACTTTTGAAAAACAATGGTAAAATTTTGAAAGCAGCAAAAGAAAAGTAACTCTTCACATGTGAGGTGCTGGCAATGATATTATCAACAGATTTCTCATGAGTAAGTTTGGAGGCCAGAGTTCAAAGTGACAGGGAAAAGAAAGAAAGAAAAGAAAAAGAAAGAAAGAAAGAAAAAGTGAAAAAGGAAAGAAAAACACAAAACCTGTCAACCAAGAATCCTATGTTCTATAATATTTTCCTTCAAATGTCAAAAGTAATTAAGACATCCCCAGGTAAACAAAGATGAGGAAGTTTATTTCCTCTATTTCTGCTCTGTAGTAAATGCTCAAATTAAAGATACTACATATTAATTAAAAACCATATAAAGAAGTAGAGATTTTAATAAGCTTGAAAACAATGGCAATTATAGACCTAGTATTATTGTAAAATTGGTTTGTATTTCCACTGTGAGTTTTCTATATAATTTAAGAGACAATGTTTATTTAATAAATGCAATTATTATTTTAGCGTTATTTAAAATTTGATTTGTAACTGTATGTTTTGCTTTATTTTCCTTCCTTCTTTGCTTCCTTCCTTCCTTCTTTACTTCCCCCCTTCCTTTTCCTTCTTATTTTTGAGACAGTGTCTCACTATAGTTGCCCTAGCTAAGCTTGTACTCCTGAGCTATGTTGATATTCCTGCCTTACCCTCTCAAGTAGCTGGAGTTACAGGCATTTACAACCATTCCTGAATACTTTTTTAGAACATTTTTTTTTTAGACATGGGAGTCTTGCCATGTTGTCCAGGCTTGTCTCAAGCTTCTGGCCTCAAGGGATTCACGCATCTGAGCCTCATAAGTAGCTGGAACTACCGGTGAGAATTTTTTGTTGTCTATATAATTAAAAAAAAATTAATACACTTAAAAAAATAAAAGTCTGTGTTTCCGGGCACACAAAGATATTTTGTGATTTCAGTTACTAAAAGGAGGGAGATTGGATGATTAATGAAGGAGCATTTTCTCATGTTATTAAAGTCAAACTGGTATAAAATAAAATTAGGGAAAAAACTATACCAATTTAAATTCAGTTCTACCATAACCACATAAAAATTAGCTATAGAAAACACACACAGACACATATACTTATACAATGGAAATGATCAGAAAACAAATTAAATCTTTTGTGACACACATACAAAAAACTAAACTGAACACAAAAGAAGATACTAATTCAGGGGTTAACCCAAAATAAGTGACTGAGGCAAAAATCTCAGTAAATGGAGGTTTACTAAAGAAAACTTTACTGCAGAAGTATGATTTGTGCATATGACTCTGGGTAGATGATCCTGTTTTGTCTCTATTCTGGTGCCTGTGAAGATAAATTATTTAATTCTTTATCGGTGTGGAATTGAACAGACTTTAGTTTTAGGATAGATGTGGCCTACAGATATAAATTCACAATTTGCATGACCTCGTATATTGGATGTCAGTAAGGAATTTCCTCAATGAATGATCTGTGTGGGCAGTTCTTCACTGGTGCCTTAGCTCTTTACTTTCTCCTTTGTATAAATAGTTGAAGGTGGTGGCTGTGAAATTTTTATTTTTTTAAACAGAAATGAAACATAAATGAGATATAAATGTGTAAAAATATTCTATAAATTTTCGAAGACAGATCAATACCATGTTTCTCAAACTTTTCCTAAAATTTTAGTGAGGCAACACTCCTAACTCATTCTATGAAATTAGTATTACCCTGACACCAAAGGCAAAGACCAGACAAGATAAGAAAGCTACAGATTAATATTCTTTAGAAAAATTAATGCAGAAATTCTCAAAAAAGATGCTGGCAAACAGAATTCAGCAGAATATTAAAAATAGTATACAAAATGACAGTGGTATATATTGTAGGAATACAAAGATGGTTCAACAGAAAATCCATCATTGTAATGCACACTAACAAAAGGAAGGGAAAAACCGTATTATTATTTCAGTTGATGTAGGAAAAAAAAGCATTTGAGAAAATCTAACACCTTATAATGATTTTTAAAATGTTCAAAAAACTAGGAATAGGAATATAAATAAACCACTATAGCCTAATAAAAGCCATTTAAACAAAATCCACAGCAAGTTTTATAGTCAGTGGTAAAAAACAAAAGCTTTTCTCTATGAGGAAACAATTCAAGGACATCCAGTTTGATCATTTCAAATTATTAGTAATTCTAATAGGATAAATTAAGCAAGAAAAAAATAAAACATATTCAAATTTTAAGAGAGGTTTATTTTTGTTCACAGATAAATGGGACAAATATTTGCAAGTTTTTATCTGATGAGGGATTAATATCCAGAATATATAGAGAATTCCTAAAACTTAACAACAACAACGAAAACAAACAACCCAATTACAAAATGGGCAAAAGACTTGATTGACCATTTCTCCAAATATGATAAACAAATTGAAAATAAGCACATAAAAAGATACTTAATGTCACTAATCATTAGGATAATGAAAATTATAACTACTATGAGATACAACCCCACATCCATTAGAATGAGTATTATGAAACAAACCAGAAAATTACGAGTGTTGGTAGAATGTGGACAAGTAGTAATATTGTACACTGTTAGTGGAAATGTAAGTGGTATGGCCAACAAGGAAAACAGTGTGGATGTTCCACAAAAATTAAAAATAGAACTACAATATGATCTGTCAATTCTAATCCTGGGTGTGCTTCCAAAAGAATTTAAAGAAGGGTCTTAAAAATCGATTTGTTCACTTTGAGTATCATAGCATCTATATTCATAGTAGCCAAACAGTAGAAGCAACTGAAGTGTCTATCAATGCATGTATTAATAGCAAAATACGGTGTATGCATACAATGCAATAATATTCAAACTTACAAAGAAAATAAATCATGCTACAACATGAATTAATGTTGAGTACACTGTGCTATGTGCCAAACACTTGTGGTTGTCAAAAAAGAATATATTTTTCATTGCATATACCATGTGGCATAGCAATGGTTCACTTTTATGTTGTGACAGCAAAAAAAGACAATGTATTAGATTATTTCTCTGGTGATGTTCATTTGATTCATTCAAATTCATCTGTCCAGCTTCTTTAACTTGCCAATTTCTTTCACAGTCCAACACTGTTGGAATAGTAATGTGAAACCTTCCTGCCAATTCACACCTAGGGAGAGATGGTTTGCTTCCACTATAGCTCTATCCACTTTGGTCCTAGGTTGCCAGCATGGCTCATTTTGAAGATTAAAGTCACCAGAAGAGAACTTTCCAAACTATTAACATATTGTGCATTCATTAGCCACAACCTTCTCAAACACGTTATTGATTTTTTTGAGCTATCTGCACTGCATTGGTTCCAAGATGGAACTCATATTAAAAAATAACATGAATTTTTTACTTATCCATGGTTTCACAAAAATTGCTCAAAAAATTTTTTGAAAGATAAAGACAAGCTAAAACATGCATGAGAAAAATTGAGGATATACTTATACAATAAAAATAAAACAAGAAGTATCAGAGTGAAAGACTATTTAATTTTGTTAATTGAATTTTCTCCATCATTAGAGATGAACAGGACTTTCTTCTCACTTTTATTAATATGATAATTATGTTAATGATTTCTAAGGGTTGAACCCACCCTTGGGTTCCATGAATATGGGATATAGTCTCTTGCTTTTAAAAAATGTACTGCTAAAGTGGACGTATTAGACAGTCTTTTCCAGAGTACAGAATCAATAAAATGTGTGTATATTTGTAGAAAGAAATTTAAGAAACTGATTCATACACAATTGTGAAGATAATTAAGTCCGAAATCAGACGAGGGAGGCCAATAGGCTGGAGACCTAGAGAGTTGTAGTCCTAGTTGTACTAGAACTACGTACAAGTCAAGAGGTAGTATGGTATAGAATCAGAAAAGACAATGTTGCAGATGAAGTCCCAAGGCAGTTTCTGGAGAATTCATACTTCCTCTAGTAGTCAGTCTTTTGTTTTATTTAGGCTAAAAGTGTTTGAATGAGACTTCGATATATTACAGAGGACAGTCTACTTAATCCAAAGTCCACCAACTGAAATATAAATTTCTTCCAAGAACAATTTCACAGAAATGTCAAGAATAATTACTGACTGTACCTCTGGGCAGATAAAATGACACACAAAATTAACCATCACAGTGGATGATTTACTTTAGGAATTTATAATTTTGTGTACTTTTGCTTTCTAATTTTTTTCTAATAGCTAATGGTCTGATTATTTTATTGATTTTATGTATAACATCATTGTCTAATGAAATACTTGTTTTGCTCCTTGATTTAACATTAATTTTACTTTTATGTTTATACTTTTTTTCTTCTTTGTTCATATCATTTTGTCAAGTTTTAAACTTTTTGAATTAGTGTTTGGTTTACATTTTTATTTAGGTGTTTATGGAAGTGTTTATCCTAGTATTTAATGTATTACATTTTTTTTAATGTATTACATTTTTATCTAATAAATATTTTAGCTTTATTCCATGTCACTTTTTCATTTTTGTTATTTCCACAGAATTCTGTATTGTTCTTTTTCCATAAATTATTTTCTAATAGCATGCTTTTAACTTTCTAGATCGAAAGGCCTCTTTGTGCCTTGATATTGTTATTATTCCTAGTTTTACTCCAAAGTTTGATTATTATTGATTTCTTAGTTCTACGTATTTATTATTCATATGATCTTTCTTAATTTTGAAAGAGGTTTTATTATCTCCAACTTTTTCTCTTTCCTTGCATCTTCTATAATTGGTGCTGCATGAAAGTTTTCTGCTATGCTGACATGTACATAAACATTAATGTCGATTCTATCTTGTTTTATAATTGCCATTATTTCCATCTTAAAGTGGTGCCTTATCATTTTTACTTTTCTTTTTTGTTTAATTCTATTCCATCAGATATTTTGATATTGGCCCTTGTATTCGTCTTATTTGAATTTCCCTGTTGTTTATTTGTTCCTTCTACTTTTTTAACTTCCTTTTTAGCTTTTTTTACTTCTAAATATCTCTAGGGGTGATATTGCTCACATCATAGTGTTAAACTTCCTGTTTGTGTTAGATAAACTTTTTATGCTTACAATAGATGATTTGATCTGTTAAATCTATTCAGACAAAATTGAAATGTATCTGAGAGACAGAGAAAGAGATTTTTACTGTTTTATGTTGTTTTAGTATTGGCTGTTTTGGGATATTATTTCCTATTGTGTGCTGTGCCATCCTCAAATTTAGGTTCAAGTCATATTTATTTCAGAGTTATACATTCATCATGAATTTTATTGTTTGTTCTGTTCCAATGATTTTGTTATCTTTTATGGAGACCAGTTATCTATAGTTTGGACCTTCATTGTCTATATTCTTTATCACATTTTCTAATTGTGACATGATTTTAAAATTTTCTTCTTTATTTTGTTTATTTCATTTTATCTTCTATTTATCTGCTAATGTTATTTTGTGATATTTATTTACTCTTGTATATTTTCTGTTTAATCTTCAATGTAAAAATTATTTTTCATTGCTAACTTTTTTTGAGTACTACCAGCTCTTTTATAAAGCTATTCTTTTTGGAAAAATTATCTAAATCTTGAGTTTCTTTAAATTTGTATTTGTGTTGTTTTACTTACACTTTGATTACATTCTTAAAATATGCTATATATTTTTAATCATTAGCTTATAATTTTTACATGTTTTCTGGTTGTACGTGTGTTTCTGCCAGGTTTTATTTCTCCTTATCCTGTTCGTTATTTTTCCATGTGTTATAGAAGTCTCTATTCTTTCTTTTGACCAATGCTCCTGCCCTTTTCAGTATAACTTCAATTCTGAACAATTTCTCAGTGCAGTCTTCTATTCAGGAAAAGAACTTTATTTAACTAATTTGAAGGTTCCCTGCTTTTAGAACATTCTAGCATTTTCTTTCTTTACTTGTCTACAGTCTTCTCTATTTGCCCATTAACAGGAGTTTGATAAGCTCTCTAGTAGATTTGTCTGTGTTCCCAGATTATTCTGTTGAGATTAATTTTGTGTTCCTCAATTTGGCAACAACTACTTATGAACAATAATATTTTAGACTTCTCTTGCTGTTAGAACTGTTAAACTCCCTTGGTTTTTCCTTTGATCCCTTTGATAGTAATTGCTATCACATAGGTCTCCTTGCTTTTAATGGATACTGTTTAACTCAACTTTTATATTTGTTGTCCATGAATATCAATTTTTGTTACCCACATGGCTCAATTTCTGTTGATGGAAATGTGTTTTGATTCACACACTATGTCTGCACTGTCTTGGCTAGCCAATTGATCTTTACCTCTCACTACTGGAAGATGGATGGCTAATTCTGAACAGAGGAATGTTTGAATGTAAATATGCAAGAATTTTAAACAAAGGGTTCAAGAAATTTGCTGAGATAAGAAGTTACACATAGTTGACCACCTCCTAATTTTCATAGACTGGGCATGCACCACATGTATGTATCAGTATAGTAGTCCTAGTTCCTTATATTCCCCACTTACATAGATTGACCAGTTTGTTATATTCCTGTGGGTGGTCAACCTACAGAGGTTCTAATGAGTATCCAAAGAATATATTTAAGATAAAAATTGAAAATGTTTTTACAGCTAAGTCAGAGAGCTCTTAATTAGAGTATAATAAATTTCTTCTCATTACCATTTATTATTTTCTCTTTTTAAAATCATATTTCTTAAGTTATTGTGGTGAAGCTTCCCTGCTGCCTTTTCAGCACTGGATTGTGACAGATGTTTAATGAAAGTTGAAAGTGTTTTTATTCAACACTATGAGCTTTTCAGTAGAAAGACAGTATGCAAATTTAAATCATAAATAACTGAAGTGAGAATCAGGGTGCTTTCTCGAAGGAATGCATAAGTAGTATCTTAAAAACAGATAAAAATGTAATGGTCTTAAATTTAAAGTATTATGAAATTGAGGAGTGCATAATTCCAAACTATTTCAGGGAAAAAAATTTAATTTAATTTGATTAGTGTCTACCTAGACAGAGAAGCAAATGACTATAAGGCACATTAGGTAAATGACTGTGCCAAGAATTACTTTATAACTAGAAAATATCTGCCAAGGGAGAGTATTAAGTGCAATTGAAACTGGTTATCTGCCAAAGTCGTAACCATTATGGTGGAATTGGTTAAATGAATTATAAATTACATTCTTTTAGTGGAATCCTGTTTTTAAAATGGTATTTTTAAAAGTTTTAATGCAATTGGAATATGTTCATGTTAAATACTATTTATAAAAGGGTATATGTTTGTATATTTTGCTGGAGGGATATAAACTTTCATATTTTGTTTTTTTCCTCTTGGAAAACATGTCATTGTTATAGCACTCTTAACCTATGTCTGCCATTATAATCGTTCTTTCCACCAAGTTTTTTTGAAATTTTAATATCACTGAATTCTTTGAAAAAAAAAAAAAGAATTGCTTATATTCAGCTCAATTGTACAGTTTTCCTTTTGGGATCGAGCAATTTGTCTAAAGCAGGCAATCTTTGTTACACCAAACCATCAATGTTACTAGGGCTCATCCTTCAGTTGTCAGAACACTGCTTCAAAGTTACCAATGAACAAGCACGAAATTTTGTCTAATTTAAGGGTTTAATTAGCATATAAATTTGCCTCTCAAGCCAAGTAATCTAATCTTCATTGATAATATTATTTATCTTTTTAAAAATTCTCTTCAAAGAATTGTAGTGAGAAGGGAAGGTATTATTTCATGCACCACCATAAAATAATTTCACAGGTTCTTCCAATAATTCATAAAATTTCAAAGACAATGCTTTGGAAGCACACACATACACACATAAATTAGAATTAATTCATATTGAAAAGCTCCCTTCTAATTTCAGTGTATAATACACTCAAATTTCTACTACATAGAAAAATGTTATTGATTATTCAATATTTAAATATTGAATATTGAGTATTCAATATTTGAATATTAATTAATCATGTTATAGAAGTACAATGAAACATAAGGATGTCAATTTTTAGATCCAGAAATAAGTTTAAAGTGTTAATGTTCAATAAATAATTAAGGTAATTAGACATAATTGAGGAATTTTATTCACTGAGCACAAATTTTCATACCCTAAAGTCAGTCAAAAAACTCCAAAAATCCTAACATATTAAATTATCCTATACTATTAAACAGAGTTAATCTTATAGCTGCAGTGATTAAGAACAAAAACCAACTTGATTTAATAACTGTGCACACAAGAATGCATTCTTTTCTACTAATTGACTTTAATAGAAGAAAGCGCTATAAATAAGGTATTTTCATCTACTTATTAAAGAATATGGACTACTTAGAAATGTCTCCTTCCATATAGCTTGAGACCACTGAAAGGTAAAGACTAATTTAAATATTTGCAATATTCATAAAATGGACAAATTTTTATCAAATATGTATAAAAGTTTGTGTAAAGGTTCAAAGGAAATATGCCAAAATATTAGTAGTGATTGGCTCCAAGTAGTGGGATAATAAATGGTTTTTATTTTTGTATTTGTACTTTCTATTTTTTAAAAATTCTGCATGGGGTCAGCAATATACAGTAATTGAAAAAAAAAAAGAAAACTGGCACCAAGTCAATCAGACCAAACATCTGTGTAGTTGGCTAGATTTTAAATTTTTCAGTATGTTGCTTTGATATTGGATAGATACAAGCACAGTGAAAACTATTCACTGACATCTACTTTTACAATGGAAAAAAAAATTTGATATAGGGGCAAAAAAGAAATAGAGAAAACTGATTTCCAGACTAAGACAATGCAGTTGTTACCCAGATGTTCTGGCTTATTTCCTGCCAAGATGTTTGTTCTCTTTTATCTTGGTCTATGACTCAAGAAGAGAATGGTAATAGTCTACTGATATGGTTGTTCACAACTACAACATAGCAGGATTTGTTCACTTTGTTGTCACTGATATTCACAGAATGATAAGCATTGCCAAAATTTATTTTCTTTCTATATGTGAAAATAAGATAAATGTAGAATAATCTTTGCTAGTAATCTATGTTTAGGCAAATAAGAATTAGCAATGATTTATTTTCATTTCCTTCTTGTGAATATTAGGGGAATGTTTTGAAGTTTTTGGTCTATGATTTTCTAATAGTGATTCATATTAAAAAATTCAGTGTTTAAAGTCATAGACCATAGAAAAGGCTTGTATCAACAACTCAAGTTTATCTTTAATATGATACAATAATGTAACAATATAATTTTAAAAGTGTATTTTACAATGAATTTAGAAAAAAAACAATTTTAATAGACAGCTGTACAGAGTTGTGACTTACCAATCATCCACAATTTGCCTTTCTGCAACACTGGCTTTTCTTCCATAAGTCATTTTCTTTTTCTTTGGAAAACACATGCTTAGAGAATGAAGAGCACTTTGCATTAGATAGATGCATTAGAATGATTTTTATTCTATTATCACAAGTGACTTTCTTCTTATAGTATTCTGACCTTGGTCTTAAGAAGGGCAAGATAAACCCTTTGGTAATGTTTAAAGGAATTACTTCTCAGTGTCCTTCTTAGGCTACTACTTTCTAATATTTATCATCTCTGTCATCTGAAAGCTACAATAAAGGCTTAACTTCCTAACTTTTTTCATTGTTCTTACAGCATTGGCTTTAGTGGCATATTTCAACATACCACATCAATGAACCTGGATGGGTTATATATTAAATGGGATTGTCCTAACTGATTAGTAACTTAAAAATCAATATACTCTATTTATTAAAATGGTAAATTTTATCTTTCCTTATTTCTCTCTACAAATGTGTTTACAAATTAGTCAGTGTTTTTATTATGAGAAGTTTATTATTTGTTAAATAAAATATATAAATGAAAAATACATAACAAAATATTATGTAGAAGTATAATCGGTCAAAATACTTATGAAAGTATTTTTGATGTCTCTGGCTATCAGGTTGTACAATCTGCAGTGCAGTGCTATAGCAACAAAGTAATTGTTCAATAGGTTAAAACCTATTTCTATTGTGATAAATTTGGTTAAAAAAAAAGTCTTTTGAATTAGCATTGTGTCAGTGGGTCTAAAATAATACAGATCTTGGGAAAAGGTTAAGTGTAGATATGAAAATTTATCAAAATATATTCCCAAAGATATGCACAAAAATGTTTTATTTGTATTATTAAGTGAAGAAAGTAGGTTTTAAATATATATAATACCATAATTAAAACAAAGCTAAAATATTGAAATAGAGAAGAAAAATTTAGAAGAATGCAGGTTTATTAACAAATAAATGCAACAATGCTTTGAGTTCAAAGCATATACTTTACCCACTTTTTGCTATTTAAAAGAATCTATTATGTTATAATGAATCTTATATAGTTGATTCCCTGCTAATAAAAAAATCTTATTTAAATGTTATTCTGCATGGTAAGACTGTTTTAATTCAGCTTGATTTATAATATCGTTATTTTAGCTTTACATAAACATGATAATTATAGAGATAATTATAGAGCAAGAAATAATCTTGCCAGCACAAAATTTTATTTTTAGTACACTGACATCTGTTGTTAAATGTAACATATCTCAGTATACATTCAAAAATTGTTTTAACTTTACTACACTGTATTATTTTACTATCAATAAATTTCTGAATTATATGAATATTTTCATTTTCATTAGAATATTTACATTTTTATTTGTTAACCACCTTAAATTACTCTGCTTCTTGATTTTCTATTTTTCTGTCTTGAATTTTTATTTGATTTTAGACCTTACTGCTCTGATGGTAATGCTATTGTCAATAGGTTTTTATACGAACTATGCATATATTGTTGAAGTGTGAAGGTCATCAGAGTTGATGGTGTTTTCTGTGTGTTTTGACTTCTCTAACCAATCAGTACAGAGACGTGAGCAAATCAGAGTCCTCAGAATTCTTACATAATACTCCAGTTCACTCAATTTGCATGACAAGACACCTGTGCACCACAGGCGGAGATAAGGAATTGAAATTATTTTGTGCACTTTGTGTGAATTATGACCAAAACTCTTAATGAATTTTCAAAATATGATTGCAAACTATTGCATTCATATGTGTATGAACAAATAAGCAAGATTTGAGAAAAAATAAGGTTCAACAACTACATACCCACACCTTAGATAAAGAAATAAAATATTGCCAATTTCATTTCTTTTGATTCCTTAGAGAAAGCCACTACTTGGAAATTTTTTTGTTTGTTTGAGACAAAGTCTCACTCTGTCACCCTGGGTCAAGTGCTGAGGTATCATAGCTCACAGCGTCCTTAACTTCTTGGACTCAAGCAAGGAATCCTCTCAGCCTTCCAAGTAACTGGGATTATAGACACCCATCGAAGCCCGGCTAATTTTTTTGTTTATTTGTATCATTGGTTTTTTAAGTTGAGACAGGCTACACTAACCAGAATTTATAGTTAATAATTCTTCTGTCTTTTAAATTGCATTTACTGTCTGCATATACATTGCAAAATAATATACTGACTAGTTTTGACTTTCAAAAAATAATTTTTTTAAATTTAAATGGAATTATATTGGTATATTTTGTGTTTATGTTATTGTTTTGTGTTAAGATTCTTGAATTTCATCCATGCTGACTTTCATGACCATTCATTTTTCTTCACTATTGTATGGAATTTTATTAGTTGTACATTTTACCATTTTTATACATTTGACTATTAATAAGCATTTGAATTATTTCCAGTTTTTGCCACTATAAACTATGTTATTTGAGGGATATATATTTACATAATACTTAAAGATCTCACAAAGGGACATGAAAAAAATGTGTTCTAAAGATAACAAAAATAACTTTATTAACTTTCCCATTTGTAATCTTGTGTTTTCCTCCTGATAACTAACTACTAGAAATTCTTTATTTCACTTTGTTTTGTTGTCACTGTTTCATATTTTTCCAAAGTCCTAGAACACTATTTTTCTTTGTTTTTATTCAGCATTAATGGTTCAAATAATTGATGTATTCTTTATAACCTTGCCCTGATACTTTAAGTGCCCAATACTACTTTTATTTATTTTCAATTAATTTCTTTATTTTTGCCATTGTATGCTAGAAGTGGTTATTAATAGTATCCAACAGTTAATTTTGTTAACCCATTTTTGTTGAGATGGAATTGGTAGCTTGAAATCAATCAAGGGAAGAGTATTTGTGCCATGAATATCAGTGAAAGTGATAAATCAGGCCATTTACTGCAGCCGTCTGTTAAACATATACCAACACATTACTGAATTTTGGATTAGAAAGGATAGGGAATACTGAATTGGACATATTTAGGTACTAATTTCAACTGTTATTAGTTATTTAATCTTAGAAAAGTATCTAAGCCTCCATTACTTATTTATAGATAGAGTATTTTATTCTAAAAGTGATAATATGTATTTTATTCTAAAAGTGATAATAATTCAGTGTGAAATAATGTATAAGGCCACTAATCAATCATCTGGAACAAAGTATATCCATCTCCCTGTTAACTTCCTTCCCGTGTGTAATCGTGGAACCAGCAGTGAAGTTCAGAAAATAAATTGAAACTTACAATTTTTTTTTTCATCTTACAAAACTCAAAATCTGGTAACTACATTCTGGATCCAAAAATGCATATGTTTTCTTTTAGGAAAGAAGAAAGTTAAGGTCCAGGATGTGTGCCAGTCAAGCATTGATCTTCCAATAGTGGAAGAAGCATTGGCATCAATTGTGGAAACAAATTTATTCCAACGATGTTACATTTCCATTTATACTATTGTCAGAAAAAATATTTTTCATGACTTGAAATTTTCAATTGACAAAATATCCCTAAAATTGCAAACTTAGTTTTCCTGTAAGAGATTTTAGTTTCCTAGTTTCCTTCTATTATATTTTACTTTCAATGTTTTGGAGATAGCTTTCAATTAGTATTATGAAAATTATTGTCAATGCCAGTAAAAACCCTCATATCCTTCTCAACTTAATTAGCTCATTTATTCTCAAAGACAGATGTAATCAACAAATGTTAAAATTTTAATAATCTAAAATTGAATCGATTCAATTGAGAATGTTCTTAGAATTATATAGAATATTATCCTATGTTTATTAATGTGGATACGAGTACTTCCAGGAGATAATGTTAAACAGCACTGTTTTATAAATGCAGTAATAGTTTTTAACAGGCAGCCTTGTGCTAGGCATTATGTGAATTCAAAGGCTAGTGAGACATGTCTTTTCTTTTAGTGGCTCAAACCTACAAGATAAAGTGTTGCATGGCTTTACTGTGAAAGGTAAAACATGTCCTGATATAATACAGTGAGCATTTGGAGTACAGAGACATTTTCCATTTAGTGTGAGTACAACACTGGTGTTGATTGGATAAGAAGTGACTTTTTATAATGTAGCTGGAATTTCTCTTCAGAGTCCTAGGTCTCAGAAATTCAAGGAATAAATCCAGTCACGACAATAAGTGAGAGGACAAATTTTATTGATAGTAGAAAGGGGAAAGATGGGAACTGAACCTCTAGCAGTGGTGGGGGCTGAGGGCAGTGTAAGTGGCGGAGAATGGGAATGCTTTTTGGACCCTCTGTCTAGGGGTTATATACTGCTTTTTCCTATCTTGCAGGCAGGGAATTTGGGGGAGATGGAAACTATGTATGGAATATGGTCATGACCTTTGGGTGCCAGGTGCCTGTGGGAAGAAATTAATTTAAAAACTGCCTTCGAGAGTCCTTGTCCAGGCAAACTTTTCTCTGCTCTGGGAGGGGCAGGAGGGTGTGTTTCCTGCTCAGGGAGAAGCAGCCCAGATGACATACCCGTCAGGCTGCTTTTCTATAAGTTGTAAGTGTCCAGAGAATGCAGCCTGCGAAGGGCCTGTTTAGACCCAGAGATGGGGGTCAGCTCAGGCGTCAAAAATGGGGGTTCTCCATCGTGCTCTGCATAGGGGAACCCTGAATCAATAATAGATTGCTTTTAAAAGATGAACATGATGTGCACTTGTGAGTAGACCAAAGAGCAGGAGACAGACATAGGAAAGGCAGGGAGAGCAAACCTCACTCAAATCCAGAGACTCACTCTGTGACGATGCATAGAGCTAGTCAGGCAGGTGACAAGCCCACAGATACCATTCTTCATTTTTATTTTTTGGATACACCATTATTTCAGAATGTATTTAAAAAGCTTTATTGAACTATAATGAATACTTTTTAACTAGGCATTTTAATATAGCTGAAATGTAAACAGAGGTATTTTGTATCTCCCATGATGAAATAGAGTAACCACACAATAAATGTTGGTTGGTAATTTTTTTTGAAATGAAATCTTTCCCTGTTACCCTGCAGTAGGGCAGAGGAGATGTCCTCACTCACTGCAGCCTGAAACTCCTGGGCTTAAGCAATCTTTCTGATCTCCGCTAACTAAAGCCTTGAACTCCTGGGTCACTTCCTGAAAAAAGAGATATAAATTTCAAAGGTATATAATATCATTTATAAAACATGATTTACACAAATTAGGAAAATCCCCTGATAGATGTTGTTAGTACCAGGAGAACGCAAGCCAATTTAGCAGCTATATCTTATTCAATGTGTGCCCAAAAGGCCTAATGCTGGGCTCAAAATCAAATCAGAGTTCAATATGTGTAGGTATAAACCGAAAAGTTACATTTACAACTTATATAAAAATACATATATATCTTATATATAAGTATAGTTGTGCATAGTGTTAATAGAGGGCTATGTAATCATGCTTTCCTTACTACTTGTGATAGTTAATTGAATGTGTCACCTGAATGGGCCCTGAGATGCCAAGATTAAACATTGTTTCTGAGTGTGTCTATGACAATGTTTCTGGATTAAATCAGAATTTGAATTGGTGGGTTGCTATCCCCCAAGAAGTAAGACATCATCTAGTTCATTAAAGACCTGAATAGAACAAAATATGGAGGAAGATGGAGGAGTTTGCTCTTTTGCTACCTGATTGACTTAGTAGGCAGTCTTCACCTGCCCTTGGTGTGAGATTTACGCCTTTCGGTCCCCTGGTTAGGCTGTGGGACTTGAACTGAATTAGACCACCAGCTTTCCTGGGTTTCCTGTTTGCAGAGAGCAGATTGTAGGACTTCTTGTCCTGCATAAAAATGTAAGCCAATTATGATAATAAATCTCTTCCTATATGTACCCTCTTGGCTCTGTTTCTATAAAGAACCCTAACACGGCACTCTACCAGAAAATCATGGATTCCCAATTTCTTAGCCATCCTGAAATTTTCTTGGCATCTTTCGCTTTAAAGGGAGCAAAACAGAAAACCACCAAGACACAAGATTTGCTTTCAACAATATAAAATCTCTCTCTCTAGACACATATCCACACAGTTATTTACCAAGGGGAGTATGATTTGAGAAATGCATTCTCAAGAGATTTCATTGTACAAATATCTAGAGTGTGCTTGCACAAACCTAGGTGTTATAGCCTACTACACACCTAGGCTGTATGGGGTAGCTGCTGTACAGATGGTTACTGTCCTGAATACTGTAGACAAAATTAACACAGTGGAATTTTCATATCTAAAGATAAAAAGGTACATGAAAAACATGATTTTATAATTTTATGGGAGCACCATTGTACAAGGTCTGACAATTAAATTCACAAACTTGCCAGATATTGGCATCACTTACAAACAGCTTGGTAAGGTTTCATAACCTTAGTATATCAATGTCTCAAAGCAGTGTTCACGTTAGCATGTAGCAGTGTCTTGCTGAGTGGCATTCGTTATTGTTGTTGCATGTTTTTGTGTGCAGTCATGAGATTGTCGAGTTTGAATTAGATCAACAAACAAACATTAAATTTCTTGTTAAACTTGGCAAGATTGGAATTCAAATCAGGGACATAATGGTACAAGTTTGTAGTGGCAATGCTGTGAAGAAAACTCAGTGTAAAAATGGATTAAATGTTTTTCTGAGGGGAAAGAAAGCATCACTGATAAAGAGAAGTCAAGGAGGCCAGTAAGAGGCAGAACTGATAAAAAACATTGAGAAAGGTTGTCAAATTATGCATCAAAATTGTTGAGTCATTATGAGAATCACATTACATCAAGGAAACATTGACTAAGAAGCAGTTGGAAGAAATTTCTTTTTTTTTTGAGACAGAGCCTCAAGCTGTCACCCTGGGTAGAGTGCTATGGCATCACAGCTCACAGCAACCTCCAATTCCTGGGCTCAAGTGAGTCTCCTGCCTCTGCCTCCCAAGTAGCTGGGACTACAGGAGCCCGTCACAACACCCAGCCATTTTTTGGTTGCAGCCGTCATTGTTGATTGGCAGGTCCAGGCTGGATTCGAACCACCAGCTCAGGTGTACGTGGCTGGCGCCTTAGCCCGTTGAGCCACAGGCGCCAAGCCAGTTGGAAGAAATTTCACTGAAAATCTTGGCATGAGAATGGTGTGTACAAAAGTGGTCCTGAAGGAGCTCAGCAATGAACAAAAGCAAAGAGCCCACAGGGCATTGTCTGTGAGGGAGTTTTTAGCCAATAAACAAATAACTGTATTGGAACACCCTCCCTACTCATCTGATCTGGCCCCCAGAGATTTTTTCTTTACTTTAAGATAAAGGAAATATTAAAAAGAGGACATTTTGATGATATTTAGGACATTAAGGGAAATAGGATATGATGGCCATTCCAGAAAAAGAGTTCCGAAATTGCTTTGGAGGGTGGACTGGGCACTGGCATCAGTGCACAGCTTCCCAAGGGGAGTGCTCTGAAGGTGACCACAGTGATGTTCCGCGACGCGGTTTGTAGGAGTTTTTCTAGGATGAGTTTGTGTACTTAATTGTCAGAGCTCATATAGTATTCTGTCAATGAACACAACATTGTTATACAGTCCAAGCCTGTGCTTAGTGTAACATTCATTATTGCTTGTGTAGCAACTTACGTAACAGACTATGTACCAACCTATGTAACAAATATATAGCAAACTATGTAACAGGATGTGTAGCTGTGTAGCAGCCTATGTGATAAGATATGTGGCAACCTACCTAATAGGATATGTAGCAGCTTATGGAACGACATACGGAGTGATCTATATAACAACCCATGTAGCAACCTATGCAGCAAGATGTATTGGAACATGGACAGTGGGCTTGCAGTGACAAAGTGACGATTAGCCAGGTCAGGGGGATTGCAGAGACAAAATGACAGTTCGTGGAATTTAATGATCAGACTTTGACAGTTGGAAATTGATTAACTGTGGAACCCCAGTGAAGGGGAGAGGGCTCGCAGGAGCCCTTGCGGGAGGGGTGTATGTTCTCAATAAATACCAGCTGCAGAGGTTGCTCGGGGCCTTTCCCAACATATATGGGAAGGCCCACCTCCTGCAAACTTCCAGCTTACAATCCATTGTCTGGCTGCTTCCTTGGTGATTGCACCGATACACTTGTTTATAGATTTTGTTTTTATGTGATGTGTGCACACTGCTTAATTATTAGGAGTTTTGACAGTTTATTCTCAAGTTAAGTTTTTTTAAAAAATCCAAGAACATTTATTAAATGACTACCACATGTTCACATGCAGGCAGTGATTACAGAGATAAATGGAACACTGTGTTGCTTTCAAGGTCCTCACAGTTTAGAAGGGATGATGGTCATATAAATAAATGGCTATAAGAATATGATACATGATAATTAAGAAATTTTGTACAAAGTAGCATGAAAGTAAATAAATGAATAAATAATCTGCCTCTGTGTGAAATTGGTTGGGGGTAAAATATTAATTAAAACTATAATAACATTCCTTTTCCCTATGAATATTTGAAATATCCCATAAATTAAAAAAAGGATCTAACAACACAAACACATCAAGAGTAAATAATGATCACAAGTGAGGACGTTATTTCTTTTACCAAAACAGCCATACAATATGACAGTTCTTCCTAATTTATGACTTGTACTATAGTTCTAAAAGTCATATTCATTCCTTTCAACCTTGGTGCTGAACCAGAGAAGCAACGCAGTGTCCAAAAAAGATATATCATCCCAGAGTTTCAGAGCTTCTGTGGTTCCCCTAAAGAATTAAATATCATTTATGAGCATTTTCATATTCATAAATTATATTTATTAGAAAGGTTTATTGCTTAATAACCTTTGGGCACATTTACAAAAGTAATAAGACAATCTTTGCCACTGCAGCTTCAATTTAATACGCAGCATAAAAACAAAACATACTTACTCACATGAAACACAAATAAAAATAGGACCCCATAAAAATGTGTTCCAAATCTCAGGAATATAAAAAGATATACTGGTATTTGAGAATTTATCCTGGATGTGGAGAAAGAATCATACTGATTTTCTCTTTCTCTCTCTGTTTTATTTTGGTTTTTGTTACTCAACAACATACTTTCTGAGTTTGGGAACACTGCAGAAGTTTAACAGCAAACATAGGACTGTCAAAGAGAATCAAGAATAAAACCAAAATAAAAGATACAGGTTGGGTTATTAAATGAGGGCACATAATTACATAGGAACAAAGAGCATTGATTCAGTGAGGGCATCATGTGTTGGGGCTACTCTACCGAGAAATCTCTAAGATTTCTATTTCAAATGAAAATATTACACTACTAAAGGATTCAATCACTTTCCTTTGCTGGAGGGATCTAAGTCTATATCCTGATTAAGGCCAAGTAGAATATGAATTAGGGACATTGTCCACAATTACACTAAGAAAACATTCTTTAGGCTCAGCGACCATCGCACAGTGGTTACAGTGTTGGCCACATGCACCGAGCCTGGCAGATTCGAACCCAGCACGGGCCAGCTAAGCAACAATGACAATTGCAACAAAAAATAGCCAGGCTTTGTGGTGGACACCTGTAGTCCCAGCTCCTTGGGAGGCTGAGGCAAGAGAATCACTTAAGTCCAAGAGTTTGAGGTTGCTGTGAGCTGTGATGTCCCAGCACTCTATCTAGAGGTGACGATAGTAAGACTTTGTCTCAAAAAAAAAAAGGAAAGAAAAGAAAACATTCTTAATGTCATGTCTTCTGATACCTGTTACTGGGTTAACTGCATCCCCCAGCAAAAGTTACATTGAAGTCCTAAGTCTAAGAAAGTTTGAATGTGGCCTTATTTGAATGTAGGGTCTTTGAAAATTTAAGGTGAGGCCATATTGCATTAGGGTGGAACCATGGCATCTGCCTTTATAACCACAGGGAAGTTTTAATAAATACAGACAATACTCTCCTTCTATCCATGGTTTTGCTTTCAGCAGGTTCACCTACCAGTAGTCAATCATGGTATAAAAACATTAAGTAAAAAATTCCAGAAATAAAGAACTTATAAGTCTTAAGTTGTGCATAATTCTGACCGACATGATGAAATGTTGCACCATTCGGCTTATTTTGTATACACTGTCCACCATTAGTTACTTAATAGCTGTCTGGCTATCAAATAAATTACAAGAAGGATAAGTAAAGTATCATGAAAGGGAAGCGAGAGACAGACTACATTCACATATCTTGTATTGCAGTATAACATTAAAATTTACTTCATGTTATTGTTCATCTCTTATTATGTTTAATGTATGAATTAAACTTTATCATATGCATGTATGATAAAAACATAGTGTATATATAGTTAGGTGCCATCTGTGGTTTCAGGCATCTGCTGGCAGTCTTGCAATATATATCCTACAGCTAAGTGGGAGGGGCTACTGTTCAGAGAAGACCACATGAAGACAGAGTTAGAGACCCACGTGATTCGTCTGCAACCTAGGAATGCCGAAGATTGCTGCCAACCACCAGAATTGGGAAGAGACAGGGAAGGGTTTCTCCTTTAGAGCTTTCAGGGAAAGTGTGGCCATGTCAATTTTAGGTTTCTAGTCTCCAGAACTGCGGTTGAAAAAAGTTATGTTGTTTTTGTCATTCTGTTATGGAAGCCACAAAAATGTAATGTAATGCTCATTCCAGAGGTTAAAAACATTGTATTAAAGAAATGCTATGAATTTCCATTTAGATAATTCTCGAACAAGGAACTGGCAAACATTTCCCACAAAAGGCCAGATAATAAACATTTTTGGTTTCATATGACCTACGTTCTCTGCCACAGTTATTCAGCTCTGTCATTGTAGCATAAAAACAGTCATAGGCAATCTGCAAAAAAAATGAGCAAGGCTGTTCTCCAATAAAACATCATTTGACCTGCACTCTAGACTTTGTCTCACTTTCCTGCAACTTTGTCTTTTTCATGTTGATGGTCTGACTTATCTCCCTTTGGCTAATATGCAGACACTTGCTCTCTTTGAGGCTTTCCGAATGATATGTTTTGTAACATGGTACACAGAGTAGTAATCCATGTAGCCTATCAATATGTTACCTAATGTGGCAAAAGCAGGACTTTGTATATGTGAGTAAACCAAGAATATTCTGACAGTGATATGTTTCCATATTACTTAGGCAGCCTCAGTGTCATTAGAAGTCTTTTATGAAGAGGTAGAAGGATCATAGTCTGAAAAGATAAAGGCAATGTAAAATCAAATACAAAGAGGCAGAGATTAGAAGATTCTTTGCTCAGGATAAAAGATAGGGACATGAAGCAAAGAATACAGATGACCTCCAGCAGCCAGGAAAGGTATGGAAAGAGATTCTCCTTACAGCTCCTAAAAGAACACGGTACTGCCTATTCATTTTAGATTTCTGACCCCTAGAACTGCAAGAGAATGCATTTGTGTAGTTTCAAACAACTAAACAAGTGCTAATTTATTATGATAACAATAAAAATCTTATATGTCAGAGTTTTGCTTCTTCTATTCCTAAAATAGAAGAATTTCTTTAGACTTGGGATTCCCCTACTTATTTCCATGTATTGGTGACTATAAGGCCTCAATAAGCAACATCAACAATTTAGTCACTGTTCACTACTAAATATTCCCTCATAAAGAGGCTTACACTTTGGAACTTGGCCTTCCTGGAGGACTAGAAATCAAACATGGATCTGAATAAACAAAGAAAAACAAAATAATCAATCTTCTCAAATGTTAGCTATCTTAGCTGGACCAGTGTGATGGCAAAATGTGGCTTAATATGTGTAAAGCAAAAAAATCGAATGCTGAGAGGCACCTTCTCTGAGTACATACTGATATGGGTCTGGCCCTAGAGCCTGTGACAATGTTGGGCAGGTATTGATTTCTTTGTTGTTGTTGTTGTTGTTGTTGTTGTTGTATCATTGAGGGAATAATGAGACAGGTTATAATGCTTGAATTTGCTGGGTGAAGTCCCTCTATTAACAGTGTCCCACACCAAGAGGTGTGTCACAGACCATGGCCCCACCCCCCCACTTGTCTCTCTCCCCACTCCCATTCCCTCTTCCCCCATCATATTCTAGTATCAATTTTCCTCATCTCAGAATTCAGTACATTAGATTCTTGCTTCTCCATTCTTGTGCTTCTTTACTAAGAAGAACATATTTCAAATCCAAATTAACATGAAAGATGTAAAGTCATCATCCTTTTTAGTGGCTGTATAGTATTCCATGGTATACATATACCACAGCTTGTTAATCCATTCCTAGATTGGTGGGCATTTAGGTTGCTTCCACAATTTGGCAATTGTAAATTGTGCTACAATCAATACTCTAATTCAGCTGTCCTTATGGTAAAATGATTTCTTTTCCCCCTCTGGATAGATGCTCAGTAAGATCAAATAACAAGAACATTTACCGGGGGAAAGAATCCCTGTCCAATAAATGGTACTCGGAGAACTGGATAACCACGTTTAAAAGACTGAAACTGGACCCACACCTTTCTCCACTCACTAAAATTGATTTAAGATGGATAAAAGATCTACATTTAAGGCATGAATCAATGAAAATCCTCCAAGAAAGTGTAGGGAAGGTACTTGAAGATATCAGTCTGGGGAAAGATTTTATGGAGATGACCTCCATGGCAATTGCAACAACAAAAAAGAATAAACACATGGGACTTAATTAAACTGAAAGCTTCTGTGCCTTTAAGGAGATGACAACCAAAGCAAATAGACAACCATCAGAATGGGAAAAGATATTTGCATATTATGAATTGGACAAAACTCAAATTAAGCAACAACAAAAAATAATAATCCCCTATATCAGTGGGCAAATGAAATGAATAGAATCTTCTCTAAAGACAGACGAATGACTTACAAGCATAAGAAAAAAATTCTCATTGTCCCCAATTATCAGAGAAATGCAAATCAAAACCATCCTAAGATATTACCTAACCCCAGTGAGAATGGCCCACATCACAAAGACTCAAAGCTGCAGACGCTTTTACACTGCTGGTGGGACTGCAAACTAATAGAACCCTTTGGAAAGAAGTATGGGGAATCTTTAAAGTACTTCTTGAATAATCTTGCTTCATGTAAAGCTTCTATGATTTCTCTGGAGAATTCTAGTAAGAGTTAAAGAACAAGTAATACAGATTCTACATAAAACTTCAAAAAACTGAAAGAGGGGGAGGAATGCCCATGCCATTTTCAAAGACCCACATTGTTGCAATACTAAAACCTGTCAAACCCATTACAAGTTAAGATACACCTCATAATCTTAGATATAAAGAATATTTTGGCTCAACGCCTGTAGCTCAACTGGCTAAGGCGCCAGCCACATACACCTGAGCTGGCGGTTTCGAATCCAGCCCGGGCCCGCCAAACAACAATGTTGCAACCAAAAAATGGCCGGGCGTTGTGGTGGGCACCTGCAGTCCCAGCTACTTGGGAGGCGGAGGCAGGAGACTCACTTGAACCCAGGAATTGGAGGTTGCTGTGAGCTGTGATGCCACGACACTCTATCCAGGGTGACAGCTTGAGGCTCTGTCTCACAAAAAGAAAAAAAGAATATTTCAAAGGTCTTAGCAAAGTGAATCTAGTAATGGATAAAAAAAGATAAGCCACCACTACCAAATGTGTTTTAATCCCAGGAATAGGAAGTGGCATTACTATTAGGATAATAATTAATTTGATTTGTAATATTATTGGTATAAAAGAGTGCAACCATAGGTCATCTCAAAAGATGTTAAAGAAACCCAACCTTTTATAAAATTTAACATCCTGTCCTGGGAAAACAAAAAACAACTCACCAAACTAAGGAGATGGAACTTAACCTGATAACATATTTTAAACATATTTAAAGAAAAAACAGCTGAGATCACTTAAAAGTAAAATACATAATGCTTTTTTGCCCCAAAGACAAGGAACAAATTAAAAAATTATCTATCTTGCCACTTTTGTTAAATGTTGTACTGGAGGTTCCAGACAGTGCAACAACAACAAAAGAAATGCAAAACATCCACAATAAGAAAGATGTACAACTGTTTTCATTCCCAAGTAATAATCATCTGGGTAGAGAATTTGGGATGAATAAAAACATATAGACCTAATAAGAGAATTTAGCAAAATTTCATGGTAAAATACCAATATCCAATATCAGTTGTATTTCTATATACTAGCAATAAGCAATTCAAAACTTAAAAAGACAATATGATTTACAGATAAAGAAATATGATCAGCTTAGGAGTAAAAATAATGAAAAATATGAAAGGTTTTTATATCAAAAACTAGAAAATATTTCTGAAAGAAATTTAAAAAGACTTTCTTGAATATTAACTATTGAGATAGATAATATGTTCATGTTTCACATTATTGATGAAGTCAATTATTTTTCAAATTGATCTATGAATATGTACATCAGTTTTCCAGGAGAATTTTTTTATAGAATCAATAAAGTCATTGAAATAATTATGTGGAAATACAAAAGACCTAAACTAGCCAAAACAAATTAAAGACTGGATGACCCAGGAGAAATACATTGCCTGATTTTATGGGTTACTATGAAACAAAATAACAAATATTTTGAGTTATTATTATACCAATAAAAAATACATACGAAGGAATGTAGTGTTTGAATATAGACTGACAAATGTATGATCAACTGATCTTCAGTGAGGTTTCAGAATTAATTCATTGGAGAAATAACATTTTTTTTTTCCTGCCAATAATGCTGGAACACTTAGCCATATATATAAAAATTAATTTCAATTATATTATATCACATGTGAAAATAAAAAAATATAACCCAAAATGAATCTTAGAGCCAAATATGAAGCTTATATATTAAGATTTATCAATAAAAAATAGAAAATGTCTTTGTGACTTTAGGTAAGACATACATTTTTATTAGATGTGATGCCAAAAGCGTGATCTACAAATGAAATATCCCAGTTAACTGGATTCCATAACATTTAAGAACTGTTCTTTGAAAGAAACTATTAAAAGAATAAAAAGCAAGCCACGTATAAGGAGAAAATAATATATCTGGTAATAAATAGTATCCAGAATGCATAGAGTCTATGAAATCTCAAGAATAAAGAAATAACCAATTCAATTGTAAAATGGAGGAAATAAAGGGACAGACGGTTCATACACAGGCACCCCCCCACACACACACACACACAAGCTCAAGAATGAGAAATAAATGCCTGAAAAGATTCTTAGCAGAATTTATTTGAGAAAGGAAAACTAAAACCATTACTACATATAATGCAAACCTACTAGAATGACTAAAATCAATTTTAAAAATCTGCTACAAAAAATGTTGTAGCAGAAGTGTGGAGTACCTGGAACTTTTGTGTCCACTGGCAGGGACATAAGATGATACTCTCAGAAAGCAGTTTGGCAATTTCTTAACATACACCTAAGATAGGGTCTAACCATTCCATTCCTAGGTACTAACCTAATAAAAAGTAAAGCATATGTTCTTACAAAGACTTTACATGAATGTTCAGAGCAGCTTTCTTATAATAAAGCTCCAAACCCAAAATAACCAAGATGTTAAGCAGAAGGTGAATGGATAAACAAATCATGCTATATGCAGACAATGGACTACTACACATCAATTCAAAGGAATTAGCTACTGATATAGTCAACCCGATGGATTTCAAAAGAATTATGATGACATGTAGAGATTGAATATAGAAAAAAGTTAAAAAGCAAGAAACTGGGATATAAATACTGGCTGTATTTTTAGAACACCAATCCTTTATGGTAAAATAGGAGATTTTAACAATTATGTAGGTCTTTTGAAATCCTCCACTTGAGGAATCCACAGCACATTATCTCAGTCAACCTAAAAGCCATATCCACGTCTTTCAGAGAGAGAGAGAGACTACTTGATATGATTATTTTGTTTGTGGATAATCAACACCTGTTAATATTACACTAGTAGATGGCAGATTGGCAGATTTTTCTATAGTGTCCAGGGTCAATAAACTATTTTTCTTCACAGATGTCAGATTTTCTTCTAGGTTCTTACAAATGCTATAGGGCAAAGGACTTAATGAAAAATGCTCAGGAGGAAATTTAATCCATTAGGGAGAAGAAGGAAAAACAAAAATGTTTCCAGGAAATAGAGAATATTAGCAGCTGATATGTGTCTTCCTAACAGTTCAAAAAAAGGCAAGTGCTTAAAACAGACCCTTCCCTCGCCCTTACTAAGCACGCATTACATGCTATTTTTAAATATTATGACCTCTTGATCATACTCAGTGAAACATGATGGTTCTCTGCTCCTTTCTCAGCTGAGTGACTTCAACACAATTGTATATTACTGAACTGCACAGAGATTTTATTTGTATTTTTTTAATTGTGAAAATAACCTGACATAGCTGACTTAACAATTCTAAAGCAAGACTCAGTACTGAAAGCACTTGAAATTTTCATTATGAAAAGCCAAAATGTAGCACATAGCAAGAATTCATTTTATAAGCATTATCACAATTAACCCTGTGAATTTCATACTTTATTATATCTATTTTAATTTAAAAAGATGCATAAAGTATAGTTTTTTGTTTTTTTATCCAAATTTCATGTTGGCAGCTAATGGTCATATTGAGATTTAAAGTTTTCAGTATGACTCCAGAACCTATTCTCTCCTCCTTTGTGGATGCCATTTTAAATCATAAAGATAAATGCAAAATTATGATCTAGTGTTCTTTTCTATTAAGAAATTATGTGATTGCTATTATGGCTTATCACACTACTGTGGAACACTTCTAATTTGAACTCATTTTCAAGACTCCTAAAGCATGAACTATAAAGACTTTTATTTGGGGTAAGGTTGAGAGTGTGGATATCACAAGATTCTGTAGATAAGCTGGAATCTTTGCAAACGGAGTTGGTACTTGATAATAAACCCAGAATAAGAAATTTCTCCAAAACATCAACTAAAGGAAACACAACAGAAAACATTTGGTGGCATCTATATTAGTTTAGATATTTGTAGCAAGAAATAATTTTGCACTCAATACTAAGGTGGAGAAATATATTTTGTGCAAAGAATGATATTTTGTGGCTAAGATAGGATACAAATAAGATAACGGCAGGGAGAGAGAATCAACCCCTGACAAACAGGTTTCTTCTTGATGATTTGTGTATCTGGAAAATCAATTAGGTAATGTATATAATATTCTATTACAGCACTTCAAACTTTTAATCTAAGCTTCATAAGAAACCTTAGAGTCTGAAACTATTTGTCAAATGGTGATACACTGAGTACTGTATTATGTTCTCTTGACAGTGTACTGAAATATTTGTAATTTTCATGTTTTATAGTTCCCTGAAATCATTATCACATTTTCATTTTAGAGGCTGTGCTAAATTCAGCAGTAGACTCAATAGTTTGAGGAAATGAAAGTGAGGGGTAAGATTCATTTTAATAGTTGGGGAACTCAACTGAGAAAATGATCTGTCAGTATTTTTCTGGAACACAATGCTCTATGTAATTAGATTGGTGAAATAAAGGGAGATAGAAAGGACAAGATAAAGATGTTCTTTGGGGAATAATTAGCCTTGAGAATGAAGTTAAAACTATGCGAGCATAAAAACTTGCACAGTCAAATCTTGAGGGAAAAAGAAGAAAGAATAGAAAAAGATTAAGAGCAATTGAGAAGGACATGTCTATAGAAGTTGAGGGCAAAGGGGAAGCTTAGAAGTAGTAGGATATCTTTTAACCAGAACTAAAACAATCCTTCGTGTTGTTTGTTAAATTATGTGTGCATATATTACATTAATCTTTTTTGCATTTCATTTTAAATTGTAAAAGAATCCACGACTTTGCTTATATTGTTTGTTAAATTATAGAACCCTCGAAGAGGAAAATTACATCTGTTTATTTTTAATTTTGCATAATGTAATGTACAATACATAATTTAATATATAACATGGAACAAGATAATCTTAGGAATATTCAGGAAAATACTATCATATATCACAGATGATTTTATTTTTGTGTGTCGTTTGCCAAATTCAGTGTTGAAATTTACTCTGCCTACTGCCAGGTAGATTACTTGCCATCTGGCCACTGTGTATCCTGTAGAAAGATGCAATCTTGGGCTAAGGTTCTGATGGTGTTGCCCCCGGTAGACCACTACTTCAGAATTTTTTCGAAATATATTTTTATATTTAAAATCCACCTTTTTGTGTGTGTGTGTGTGTGTGTGGTTTTTGACCAGGGCTGTGTTTGAACCTGCCACCTCAGGCATATAGGGCCAGCGTCCTACTCCTTTGAACCACGGGCACCACCTGAATTATGTCTGTTATTTCTATATCTTTAACATAAATATTTCCCCCCATATAGGTGGATTAAATCAAAGGCTAGGAACATGCTCCCCATTTGTTCTATGGTCCTGCCAAATGTTCTGAAATATCATTGAGTATCCAAAGTGTTATGTTAACCACAGAGTGCAAAGTATGGCCATGTGGTAAGAGACTTAAAAATAGACAAAGGGTATTCATTTCCAGTGGAATGACATGAGGAGTTCCACATATTACCTTCTTCAGTAAAATCCTTAAAAACTGAAAAATTACAACCATTTAAATTTTATGCAAGGGACCCCAAAGATACACAGTAAACAAATACTATAGTAGAACCTCCGAAAGTTGACCATCCAAAGGATTGCAATAATCTAGTCAATAAATGGAGGTGGTCAACATAATGAACTTCCACTGAGCACATGTGGTGCATGTCCAGTCTATAAAAACTAGGTCAACTTGAAGAGGTGGTCAATATAAGGAGGTGGTCAAGTAAGGAGGCATGACTCTATATTTATTCCAAAAATATATATACATAAACTTGATAAGAACTAAGAGATTCTGTGGTGTTTGAACCCAAACCATTGTTTTCCTTCCTCCCAACTAAGGAAATGGAAACTTCTTGACACTTAATTTATCTTGAGATATTTGCAACCATTACCACAGTCAATTTTAGAACATTTTCAGTGCCCTCCAAAGAAACTCTCTACCCTTTATGTATCACTTCTATCCTATATTCTGCCAGCCATAGACAAACACCAGATTATTTAACAACTAAAAACACAGAGCTCCTATCCCACTCAGCTGCTAGACAGAGGACCGTCAGACTGGAAGACTCCAGTATTTCTCATCCTGACCTCAGCGATCTGTTGCTGAAGCTAAGTTTCAGGTGACTACAGTAAGAGGTGGTCATCCGTTCTCCCTACCTGCATCACAGGATATGTATATGGAGGCTCTGTCTTAAAACCACACTGCTGAGAATGCTGGGGCTTCATCCCAGTTGTCCTGGTTTATGGGTTATAGATTTCACAGCAAGAAAGTAAGCTGGGGAGGCCCGGCATTCCTTCCTTCATCTATCAACATTTAGAACCTAAAGTGAGGTATTACTATGAGAGAAAAACAGCCATTGGTCCCAATCCCAAATCCACAGCGATGCTCGGGGTGGTGGAGCTGAGGGGGGGAGGATGTAGAACAGACCTGACTTTTTGCAACAGAGAGTGGAGAATTTCAAGCCTAATGGTACTCTCACAAGGGGAAAACTCTATGGAAAGGCAATTAGAACTAGATCAGTAGCTTCACTGGAGACACAGGCTAAGCTGTAGAAAAACCTACTGGTTTGCTGGAAGCAAACAGGAAAGAAACAACTTGAAACAACACTGCTGGAGTCAGTGCAAATATCAAACATTGATCTCAGGAACCTTTCCTTTATAAGAACCAGAACTTATGGGTTTGGCCTGTGAATCAACATATATCCCGGGGCACTGGTGGGGATAAAAAAAAAAAAAAAAAAGAAGCAATGAGCTTATAATCAGTGGAAGTTAGCAAATGGCCAGAGTCATAAAAATAGACAATCTTGCCCAAACCACATATGTCTCAAGGTAATTGTGGAAATTCCCAAAGCTATATTCCCTGAGGAAGAACATCAGAGACTTACCACTGTGAGGAAAGAGTATCAACTTCCATAAAATAATCCAACCAGTCGTTAGACAAGTAAAAATGTGGACATCAATAGCAAGCTTGGGGAAAAGGAAGGAGGTGACCAATACCCAGACTTGCTTTCATATTGATATATTATTTACATGGTCACGTTTCTGATCCAAAATTATGAGACAAAAGAAGCAGGAGAAATGACCCAAGAAAAGGCAACACAAACCGTCCAGGAGAGTGAGATGTTGGAATGAACAAAGATTTCTTTTACAAATATGTCCGAAGAGCTAAAGGAAACAACGTTACATGAAATAAAGGAAGACACGGTTATAAAGTCACGTCAAATGGTGAATACCCATAAAAAGACAGGTGGCATAAAAAGAATCAAATGGATATTGATAAGTTGAAATGTAAAATAACCGAAGTGAAATATTTGCTAGAAAGGTTTACTAGGAGATTTGAATTGGCAGGGGACTCAGTGAACTTGAAGACACATCAATAGAAATTATGCAATCTGAAAACTGGAAATATGAATAAAGAAACCTTAACAAATCTTCAGAAAGGTGTTGGTCACCATTAAGTTCATTAACATACCTGTAATAGGAAAACAGGGAAGAGAAAAAAGAAAGGGTCAGAAAATAAATTCAAATAGATTCAAATTTTCATATTTATTGAAAAATACCAATCAGGAGTACATCGTGCAATGCGAGATTATCCAGCCATAATAAGGAGTAGGAGTGAAGTATACATTGAGCTCAGTGAAGGAGGAAGTTCAAAGGACTGCATGTTGCCTGATTCTGTTTAGATGAAATGTCCATAAAAAGTATATCTACAGAGACAAAAATAGTTTGATAGTTGTCTACAGCTGGGGGAAAATAGGATAAAGGTGATAAATAAAGGGTAGACAGTTTCTTTTGGGGGTGCTGAAAATGTTCTAAAATTGATTGTGGAAATGGTTGTAAATATCTCAAGATATATTAAAAATGAATCGTGTACTTTATGTGTATCAACTTTATCCCATGTGAATTATAGCTTAGTAAATCTATTATAGAAAAATAGACATGGACCTCAGAAGGTATCATAATATGGTCAGAAAGGGAAGGCATGGCATGCTGGCTCGTACTTTGAATCTCAGCACTTTGGGAGGCTGGGGCAGGAGGACTGCTTGAGGCCCAGAGTTTAAGACTGGCCTTGCTTATTTTGCATGACCTGATCTCATCAATTAAAAAAAAAATAGCTCAGTGTGATGGCGCACGCACATAGTCCTGGATATCCAGCAGGATGAGGCAGGAAGATCACTAGAGTCCAGGAGTTTGAGGTTCCAGTGAGCTATGACCTATTCACTGCTCTCCAACCTACGTGACAGAGTAAGACTCTGCCAAAGGAAGGAAGGAAGAAAGGAAGGAAGGAGGAAGGAAGGAAGGAAGGAAGGAAGGAAGGAAGGAAGGAAGGAAGGAAGGAAGGAAGGAAGGAAGGAAGGAGAAAAGAAAGGAAAAAAAAAGAAAAAAGGTAACAGTTTACTTTTTTTTCACCCTCTATCTCCATTCTTTCTTTGTTTCAGGCCGCCCTCCTTTCTGCAAACACAGATAGATAGTACAAACGTTCAATTAGTATTGTCAAGATTTTTAGTTCAGAAATGACTCTTTGGTGAAAATCATAAATATATTTTGTGTTGCCTTTACTAGATTCATGATGCTCCTTTCTTTCCACTTGAGAAAGATTCCCATTACTAGGACAAGTATGTCTATTTCTTTTTTCTTATTTAGAAATTAAGCAGAAAACTGAGGCTGCATACATTGTAAAGTAACCTATGAATTTCAAACCTGTTCCCTTGTTTCATACAATCCAGTGATACATAACTGAGTAATGAATCTTACATAGGTTCAAATGGATCCTGCAACCCCATTTACCATCTTAATCCAGACCACCGCTGAACGGCTGAGACAGCCAGGGGGCCTAACGAGGCAATGTGTATCAGCCCCTCCCAGATTCAGCCTCCCTCTATCCCTTTTCCTGACACTCCATCTAGACACAGGCTTTTCTTTTATGTTCGGATTCAGAAAGAGTTTCCAGGACAATCCAGGATTTTTCAACAGTGACTCAAGCTGAAAGATGAACATCTATACTATTTATACCTTGTGTTAACTCAAGTAGCCTGATCTATGAGAGTTTTATATCCTACAGAGAAATTATCTTATTGTGTCTGTTGGAGTGACTAAAATGTTGCGTACTACAGCTGACCTGTGAAAGGCAGGGTGCCGGAAACAAACAGAGACTGAAGCCTGGAATCTGTCAATAGGATGGTTGAAATGACACAGGATGTATGTGCTAGATTACACACCAAGTAGATGGTCATTCCTGGGTAGTTTTTCATTTTTCTTTTTACAGCCATAAAATATATGCAGGTACAATGATTCAGGCTCCAGGAGCATATTTGTTCTCCCTAGGAAACTATTTATCACAATGTTTTGGTAGCAGTTTATTCAAAAATTATTTGCTATAAATATATTGTTATTCTGATTTATATTTCAAGGTGATAGTATGGCCTCAGAACACTTGTATATTTCTAATGTAAACCATCCCAGATTAATAGTAAAAGTTCCTTTTCTATGGTTTACACATAATTGATTTTAATCTTTTTGCCTTCTTTTCAGATTAATGTGATCTCTGCTAACTGGCTATTCCCTGTAAAGAATAAAGACGGGCCAAAAGGAGAATGTAATAATACATGATTTTGATGTGTAGAAAGCTATGTCTTAGATAACACCACTCAATTTTTATTTTTTAAAAAAAGCAGATTTCATCTCCTGTCAATATTGGAAATTTGTTTCCTATTTAATTATTTTCTTGACAGTTAGATATTGAGAAATATGCAGAGGGGTAAAGACTAAAAAACTGAATAAAAAACAGAATAAAAAACTGAAATAGAATAAGAAGGAGGAAGTTCTCCAATTGGAAATATTTAAGTTTTCAAAACCAGATTAAACATTCTTTATGTTCTTATAAAGACATGCTACATTCATATGAGAATGTGTTACATGTGCTAAGTCAACATTTCACCCAAGACATCTGAGTTATATGCTACTTGATTACGTTTCCATTAACATTTCTTCCTTTATCGTCTCTGTTTTGAAAATCATAGCATGTTTGGAATCCACACGATTTGAACTGTGATTTCTCCTAGAATCATTCCAAAGAATATGTTGAAGCCTAAGAAACAAACAAAATTACAACAAAACAGCATATAACAACTAATAAAAATATTAAAAACAAAAAAGATTAATCAACATAAGAGAATAAGGGAAACTGAGAGAAACAATGTGTGATTTCTATCTTTAATACTGATTTAAGGTAACAGTTGAGAAAAAGAGAATGGTCACCTGTGTCTATGTCAAAGGCTCATAAGAGACATGAGTAATCAGATCCTAGAGATAAAAGTGATGCTGCTGTGTTCCAGAGTTAGTGGAAGCTAGGGATGCTTTGAGGGTAAGGACTATAATATTTCATGAGAATAACAATATTTTTATGATCTTAAAATACTGACTTTAGTATAAATAGTACACAAATTAATATTTTAAACACAATAAATGTAAGTGTTTTTTCCATTTTACCTGACTCTAATGTTTAGCAGATGGTCTTTTCATGAAGCTATTCAATAGTTACATTAAATCAATCCAATCAAAGCAATATGCAAGAGAAATGAGCAAATCATGTCACTCCCGGAAAGCATGTTGGGATCAGAACACAGAGAGAGATTTATGTGATAACATATGGCCTTAGCATTTAATCTATTTTTATATGGCATTAATTTTTCTTGTCATTATTTTAATATACATTCTTATAAGTTGCAAATAAATGTGACTTTAAATAAAATTAGATTTCCTTTATACCAAAAAGACAAAAAAAAAAAGAACTCATCTCTGATGTGAATTAGCATCATTTAATAATGTCTTTTGGAATTTCTCCCAAAGTAATAATTTTATTTCATTTGCTTTTAATTTCATCTTGTGATTGAGTCTTTTATCTGTCAATTGGATACACAGATGCATCTACTGACACGGTTTTTCTCAACAGTTAAATTTTATAGGGCTTAGTCAAGGGAAAATAAGAAAATTGTCTTAATTCAAGCAGCTATAATGATTACTAGGATGCAACGTTAGATTTTTCTAATGATCTCATGCTTGTACATAGACACCCACTCATCTTTACCATCCCACGGGGGCTAACACAGAGCTAGGCATTCAGTAAATCCTCACTAGTGTCCCAGGCTTTAAGAAAGTTTGAACAAACTAGTTAAAATGTTTGAGGGATGATTAAAATAATATAGAATAATGATCAATGAAGTTGATAAAGTGTAACTCTAAGAAAGCTATCACCTGGGAAAAGAGGGTAGGGACTAAAACACCTTAGAATAATTGTTGAAAATTTGCAACCAGAAAATATTGTTGACTTGGCACTTCTAAAAATGTCCCAACATCTATTGGGTAACATATAAATATGGTACGTTGAAACAATGTCGAAGTTACGTAGCAGACAAGTTAATAATCAAAAAGATGTACTACTCATCAGTCAACCAAGTCTTGATTGTAATAATCCAACAGTTACTACACAGGAGTGTTTGGTATATTTTGCACAAACAAGTTGGATTAATCAATCGTCTCTTTTGAGAGAGAAATTTCACTCTCACATACTTATCCAAAGAAAAAGAAAATACGTGACCATAAAAAGATTTTCATGTGATTGCTTATGGTAGCTTTTTAAATAATAGCCTTAAACTGGAAATACCTCAAAATGGCTACCCTCTGATAAGTAGTCAAACAGATTGTAGACCATCCACATGATGGAATACCTCTCGACAGAAATGGACAGACTACCAATACGTGTGACAACCCGAATGCATTATGCTACATGAAAGCAATCAAACATTAAAACTGTGTTGTTCAACTTAACAGAACATTCTGGAGAAGGTGAATCTATAAAGGTCAAAATCAATCATTGTTTCTAAGAACTAAGAATGTGGGAAGGGGCTGCCTAAATGGATCAGAGGGAACATTTTGTAGTGATGAAAATATTCTATCTCTTGATTTCGGTGATGTTATAACCCAGTATACATTTGTCAAAAGTCATAGAATTGTATTCGTAAAAAGAAGGAAATTCATTGTATTAACTTAAAACTGTGACTCAGTAAACAATCTTACCAGAAAAATAAAACCCTGAAAAACACTAAAAAGGTGAAGAATGTGGAGGAAAAATCACCAGAAAAGCAATCAGCAAGCTTGCTGTGGGCTCTGGGAAAATGATGACTCATTCACTCACATGGCAAATACTTTCAAAGAACACTGCTCTATAGAGTACCAAGGTCAGGCACACCGTTCATTAAAAAGGACTTATACCTCCTTTCTCCCAGTACTCAAGAAGCCTATAATCTCTGTCTAAAGAAACTTTATTTTTTACATTGATAGGACTAATATTTACTCATTCATTCTACAAAGCACTTGAAAGTGTCAGCTGCTGTTTCATGCACTGGCATTCTAGGGCTAAACAAGAAACCAGATCGGGAAGGCATTGAGTTTTAATATTTTTTGGGAGTGTTACTGTTTTACAATATTGTATTCTTATGGAAGAAGTTGAGATATAACTCTTCTTTATTTTCTGGAGGTATTTTTGTAAGATTTTTATGTATGTCTTAAACGTTTTATAACATTTGCTAGTAAAGACATCTAAGCGTAATTTTTTTTTTCTGAAAAGGTTTTCAGTTGAAAGTTCTGTGTTTTAAATTGATGTAAAATCTTAAAGGTTTTCTATTTCTGTTGGAGTAGGTTTTGATAAGTTACACTAAAAAAAAAAAAAAAAAAATTAGGGCCAGGCACGGTGGCTCACGCCTGTAATCCTAGAACTTGAGAGGCCGTGGCAGGCGGATTGCCTGAGCGGGGCAGCCTGAGCTGAGCAGCCTGAGCCTGAGTGAGACCTCGTCTTGAAAAAAATAGCTGGGCATTGTAGCAGGCACCTGTAGTCCTCTCTACTTGAGAGGCTGAGGCAAGAGAATTGCTTGAGCCCAAGAGTTTGAGGTTGCTGTGAACTGTAACGCCACAGCACTCTACCAAGGGCAACAAAGTGAGGCTCTATCTAAAAAAAAAAAAAAAGAAATTATTTCTTTTGTGTTGTCAGATTTATTGACAAAATATCACTCACAACATCCACCTTATTATTTTTCAACATTATTGGGATCCATATCAATATTGCCTTTTTCATATTGGAAATTTATTTTGTCAAAATGTCCCCTCTTTTTTCTTTATTGGATATTTCTAACAGTTTATAAATTATACATTTTTCTTCATTTTCTTTATTGTTTGCATGCTTTCTAATCTATTGATACCAACTGTTAACTTTGTCTTATGCCTTCTACTTCGTTTTATTCATACTCTGGTTGAAATTTGGCCTTTGTTCAATTCCTTAGATAGAAGCTTAGACCATTAATTTTTAAATCTTTTCTTTCTATTTTTTCTTTCTTTACTTTTCTGTTATTGTTATTATTATTATTATTATTTTAAAGACAAAGTCTTACTCTGTTGCCCAGGTTACAGTGCAATGCCATTGGCATAGCTTACTGTAAACTCAAATTCTGGGGCTCAAACAATATTCCTGCTTTACCCTCTTGAGGAATTGGAACTATAGGTACCATGCACAGCTAATTAAAAAAATATAAAGAAAGAGAAGGGGTCTTGCTCTATTGCTCAGGCTGCTCTTGAAAGCCTGGCCTCAACCGATTCTCTCACCTTGGCTGTGATTACCAGCTTGAGCCACACTGTAACTGGCCATCTTTCTACAACTTTTAAATCCATAAATGTTTCCCTATGGATTGTTTCAGCTTCATCTCACAAATATTGATCCTTTGGAATGGCTGATATGTTCTTTTAAGATACCTTCTTACATCTTTGGGTTATTTTGAAATGTATCACTTAAGTCTTTATTACTTCTTTAAATGAAATTATATTTTAGCTTAATACATTATTTTTGTATAAGAATTTACTATTATTTAAATCATTTTGAATTTATTTAAACTTGTTTCATATACCAGCATATGTGAAGTATTGATAAACATGTTCGGGTATTCCACAGTCACGAGGTATAATTATAATTGAATATCATTCAGTCAAGTGGTTTGATAGTGTTTTCTAGCTATTTTTATTCTACTTTATTAATGATTGTGAAAAGGGAACATTAAAATCACCAATTATGTTTGTACATTTCTGTATTTGTTCTTTTAGTTCTCACAAGCTCCGCTTCCTATATTTTGAATTGTTATTAGTGTCTTACTCACTTAGGGTTCTTGTATGTCATTGTGAATTGATCCTTATATCATTATGAAATGACTCTCTATGTGTGATAATAATTATTTTGAGATCTGGTTATTCTGTTATTAATATAGCCATTACAGTTTATTTATTGTTAGTGATTCCATTGTGTGTGTGTGTGTATATATAAATTTTCAAGTTTTCCACTTGTCTCTCTTTTTTCCTTTTTAATATTCAATCTGCACCTCTTATAAACATTATGTAGTTAGATTTTTATTTCTTTCTGAAATGGTAGCATCTATCCTGGACTTTGGTAAATTTCCATTTAATGTAACCATTGATATATCTCAGTTTTGGTCTACCTACTGGCACTTGGTTCCTATTTGTCCATCTTATTCTTTTTTATATTCCTCCCTTTCTTAATTTTTAGTGAATTAATACATTATCTTCAGTATTTTACTCTAAATCATTGTAGTGAGTACTGTGGAGTGCTGCCAAGATCATCTTTTCTAGGTCAAAGTATTCCTTCATCTTGCCAGGACTGTTGTTTGCGAGGGGCTCACACTTGAGTCTGTCATTGTGTTGCTCCCCTTGGTAAGAAGTACCTGCTTTGCCCGGGTGTCTGCCGTTTCCTTTGAGTAGCCAAAATATAATCACTGGTTGATGAAGGAATACAGGTTTTCTCCAGCCCCTTGCCTCAATTCAGGGTATTTCTGAAGAACCTTGGGAGGGATGTTAAGGTGGGTCACTTCTACTTCTACCCTTCTGGTTCTCTGACACATAGTCACTGTCTATTGCTATAATTATAACATTCTGGTTACCCTCAATCAGCTAGTAGTTATGCATTGAGTTACTATGTGGGGCATTTGTGATACAGCTTTGACTTATTAATGTCTAATATAAATAACCTCCCCTTTTTATAATACAGTATTGTTGAAATTTTAAGCCATTTGGGATACTATTACTTTTGTTTATAAGTCAACATTCATTTAGATTTACCTACATATTTTCTGTCTTCTATTTTTATTTCTTCGTACATATCCACGCTGTCAGGTGTTGTCAATTTCATCTTTTCTGAAAAATATTCTTTCATGTTTTATTTTGTGTGTTTGCTGCTGACAGTGAGTTCTTACTCAGTTGATATGTGTTTATTTTACCTCATTTTGAAGCCTATTTTAATGGGACGTTTAAATTGATAGTTATTTTATTTCATCAATTTGACGGTGTAGTTTTATTGTCTGCTAGATACCATTTAATCTGGTTTACTTTATATTTATTTTTCCTGGGGTTGGTACCACTTCCTAAATCTCTGGTTGATGTCATCATAATTCAGTTATAGAAGATTCTTAGACATTACCCTTCAAGATGCCAAGCTTACAATCCCAGTTTTATATTCTCTGTTTTATTATTTATAATACAAGTATATATAGATATCATGGCTATATTTGAACAATGGCAACTATACCCTTTTTTCCAATTTTATATTTGTTGCATTTTTCTACACTGAGTATAATTTTTATTACAATATTGAATGAAACAATAATATAATGTGGGGATTCAGGGAATACATTTCTGATTCCATCACCTTTCTAGAAAAGATCATTATTTCAGTCATCATTCTTTTTAATTTTATAAATTTCCATATTCTTCTAATACACATTATAGGGTAATATCCCGATTGTGCTCTCTATGTGTTTATATGTTGAAGTCCTAAACTCCTGGGCCTTAGAATATAATTGTATTTGAAGGTAGAATTTTCACAGTGGTAATTAATCTTAAATGTGGCTGACAGTGTTCCTGCTGTTATACATTCTCAAAAACTTTGTGGCTGGTTCTCCTGTGCATGTCACAAGGATTCACATAGTTAGACAAAAGGTAACTCTACCGACCTTTTCTGAATAGTATCATTTGTCTTCCTGCCTTCTGCTGTGATCATTGAGGGATCTGTAATGCACAGGCTTCATTTCATCATCTGATCTTTTCGGGGCACTAGTTACTCTTCACTGAGTCACACCCATGCCTCTCTCTTTCTCACACCTTCCTAACAGTAAATCTTCTATTAGTGGTTTTTGTAGTCTGGATAGGCTGACATTTCCCTAAACTGCCAAGTCATTGTGTACTTTTGCTTAACAGTATCTTCTTTGATTGATTTCTCTCCTGTAGCATTTCAATATAAACAGCAAAAATACCCTAGGCCACACCTTTGATACTTTGCTTAAAATTTTTTTTAACTAAATACCTAAGCTTCTAACCTGAAAGTCCTGCTTTTCACATCTTTAGGACATATTTCGCTAGATTTTTCTGCCACTACATAACAAGGATATTTTTTCCTTCAGCTTCCAAAACATGTTTATCATTTCCTTATGAACCCTCACCAGTAGCATCCTCAGCATTCATAAATATTGACTTTATGAAAGAATACATAGATGTAAACATATGTACAAACAGATATAGTCATAGCCAACATCGACAACGTTTCCCTTAAACCACGCCACACATATGATAGTGGTGCCATAAGATTATTACATAGCCGAAAACTTCCTCTTGCCTAGTGACATCATAGCTTTCAAAATCTGTCCTGCAACATAGTATATGAAAACCGACTGCACTGCCAATTGTATAAAACTATAGCATGGAAAATTATATATAGTACATAATACTTTATATTGATGATAAATTATAATACAGTAGAACCTCTGTAGGTTGACCACCCAAGGGGCTATAAGAAACTGGTCGACACATGGAGGTGGTCAACATAAGGATCTAGGTCTCCTGTACTGATACGTACATGGGGTGCTCGTCCAGTGTACAGAAAGTAAGTCAACTTAAAGAAGTGGTCAACACTCTTTCTACTGATGAAAAAAAGTTAACCATAATATAGTCTCAGGCAATCCTTCAGGGAGTGTTCTAGAAGGAGACATTATATTCATAGGAGATGACGGCTCCATGTGTGTTACAGTCCCTGAAGACCTTCTACTGGTACAAGATGTGGAGGTGAAAGATGGTGATATTGATGATGACCCTGGGTAGGCCTAGGCTAATGTGTGTTTGTGTTTTAGATTTCAAAAGAAAATGCTTAAAAAGCAAGAAAATAATAATAATAAATAGAAAAAATTACTAAATAAGGATACAGAGAATGAAAGGGTTAGTTAGAGTCTTTGGGTCCATGGGAGTCATGGGAGTCTAAGGTTAGTCATGCAGCAGCTGGAAAGGCTTGAGTCCAAAACACAATAGCTCCAATAGCTCCATGGTGCTTTGGGGGTCAGGTGTTCGGAATAAGGGAGTAGCTAGTGAGGGGGAGGAGCTGACATGGTGATGCAGTGCCCTGTGCCTTCCTGCCTGAGCTAGATGACCTCTGGGCCCAGCAGGATGTTTGTTCCAGCTCAGCTGGGCGGGGATCTTCAGGTGCAGATTTTCATTGTAGATAAGTGAACACTGGAAAATGTTCCTAGAAAATCGTCAAGTAAGCATGTCTGTTAAACATAGAGCAATTAATCAGACATACTAGGGCATTATAGTTACAGTTCTCATTGCTAAGTGTCCTGATAAAATATTTTTGTACAATTGTACAATGCATTTGTGCTTAAAACTAAATTAATTCAAAAGAGTCAAAACGCCTAAAACATTAAAAAGTTTAAAGGAAAAAAAGTTACAGTAAAGTAAGGTTAACTTATTATTGAAAAGTATAGCATAAGTGCCCAATGTTTTTATAAGTTCTACAGTAGTGTGCAGTGACGTCCAAGACCCTCACATTCACCCACCACTCGCTCGATGACAGAGCAACTTCTACTCCTGTAAGCTCCATTATTAGTAAGTGCCTTATTTGGCTATGTTGTTTTTTTTTTTTTACATACCCTATTTTTACTAGGTCTTTCCTATGTGTGGATGGATATGTTGAAATACACCAGCACTTACACAGAGTGACAATGGCCTGTGGTATTTGGTACAGGAACCTGTTTCAGGAAGGCTTGTCCAATTTGTGGTCCATGCAGATGATGGGAGGACCCTTTTGCTTACCTGTGGTGTCAGATATCACAAAAATGAAGCCTGGACTTTTTTTTCTGATCAGCCTTTATTAGGGTTTTGTATTTAATATGTGGCCCTAAGTAACTTTTCTTCTTCCAATATGTGGCAGGAAAAAAAAAAAAAAAAAGACATTGGCCACACCCCTGCTGGAGGTTTGTTGCCCAGAAGCAAGATAATATTATATACCCCAGGTATGAGGTAGTCTATCCCATCCACGCTGGTTACACCCTATGATTGCAAACTATGAAATCAGCTACCAACACAGTTTTCAGAACACTCTCCCATTATTCAGTGACACATGACGATGTATTTCTAAGACACGAGGAGCTTTCTCTACTGTATTCCAGACTTCCTTTGGAGCCTAAAAACAATAACTTTAACTTCTCCATTTCTAATAAGTGTCTGTTTAAACAATCTAGGCTTTTTCTGTCCTGTGCCTCAAAATTTTTCCAGCTTCTTTCCACTATCAAAATTTGAGCCACTTCCACATTTGTTAAAGAAAATAAGTAGTGTTTACTTTTTAAAGTAGTTTTCAGTTTACAGAAAAATGGAACAGATATTAAAGAGAATTTTTATTTCCTCTCCAAAGAAAACCCACATAGCTTCTCCTTAATTAACAGCTTTCATTTGTGTGATAACATGCTTCATTTGATGACTAGATATTGATACATGTGGTGTATTATTATTTACTGAAGTCTGTAATTTATATTAGACTTCACTCTCTGTTGGATTTTAACAAAGGCCTAAAGCCATGTATCTGCCATTACAGTTACAGTTTCCAAACAGAATCCTTTCACCACCCTGGAAACCCCCTGTGTTCCAGATTCATTTCTCCACCCTCAGAGAAGCACTGGGAAACATTAGTTCTTTTTTTTTTTTTTGTCCTGCAGTGGAATTGTACAGTGTGTTTCCTTAACAGAGTGACTTCTTTTATTATCAATATGCAAATTTAAGATTATTTCATTTCACTACTGAGTAATAGTTCATCGTTTGGCTATATCACAATTTGCTTATTTAGTCACCTATTAAAGAACATCTTAATTAATCATTCCTCATTTTTTCCCTATCATGACTAAAGTGGTTGTCAACCTTCACATGCAGGTTTTTGGGTACACATTTTTCACATCAGTTGAGAAGGACCTAGAAGCAGGATTACTGGATCATATGGTAAGACTATTTTTTCTTTTAAAGAAAATTGCCAGATACCTTCTAAAGTAGTTGTACCATTCTGCATTTCCACGAGCAGTGAATATGAGTTGTAGTTGCACATTCTATATAGAATTGGGTATTATCAGACTTTTACATTTTCCCCATTTTAATAGGTGTGTCATGGTTTTTCTGTTTCAATTTATAGCTGCAAATGAGGCTGAGAATCTTTTTATATGCTTGTTTTCCATTACGTATCTTCTTTGATGATATGTCTGTTCACATTTCTTGACTAATGTTAAATTGGATGGTCTTTTTTTGTTTTATTTTCTATTGTTGAACTTTAAGGAGTTCTACTTATGTTGGGATGTGTCCTTTAGTAGATGGGTGTTTTGAAAATATTTTTTTCCTAGCCTATGTCTTGCTTTCATTATCAATTAACAGTATCTTTTGCAGACTAAAATTCTTTTTTATTTTTAATAACATTAGTTTCAAATGATGCATTTAATTAATTTAGCAGCTTACCACAACATGAATGTATTCTCTCACAATTTTGGAGTTTAAAAGCCTGAAACTAGTGTCACAGGGCTGAAATAAAAAGATGGCATGGTTGTTCTGCCACCCGAAGCTCTAGGGTAGAACAACCTGCCTCTTCTAGACATGGCTGGCGGCCCCCATTTTTGTTTTGTGGTTATTGGCAATCTCGTCTTCACTGGCTATATTGCCTTCATCAGTTTTGTTCTATGTGTCAACGTGGTTAGACCATTATATCTATGTATTTGATCAAATCTGGAAGCTGTTCTAAAAGTGCTTTTTATATGATATTAGCATTTAAATCAGTAGACAAGGTAAAGAAGATTAACCTCTATAATGTGAGTAGATCTCACTTAATCAGTTTCAGGCTTTCAGAACAAGGACGACCTTCCCCAAGGAAGAAGGATTCTGCCAGCAGTCTCCCTTCAGACTCGAGCTGCAGCGTGAACTCTTCCCTCCTGGGTTTCCAACCTGCCAGAAATCATCCTGTAGGTTTTGGATTTGTTAACCCCCACAACTGTGTGGCAGCCAAGTCCTTAAAATAAATCTCTATCTCTCCTCCAACCACCCCAGAGAAAATGGATAGACAGGTAGACAGACAGAGAGATTTGCAGGAGAGCCCTGAATAATACACACCCTCATTGTCTCCTTCTAACTCTTTCTTACAAGGATACATGAGATTGCAGCAAGGGCCCACCTGGATATAAAGAATAATCTTTCCCTCTCAAGATCCTTAACTTAATCGCATCTGCAATATCCTTTCTCTGAAGTGGAAAGTACCATTCACTGGTTCCAGAGGTCAACCTATTTTCTCTTTCTGGGAGCCGTTAAAGAGTCTTTTTCCACAGGTGGGCTTGAGAAGACTGACTTTAAAAACAGTAATATCTGTGGCAAATGCAGGTAGGGAATGAAACTAACACATTTGTACTGGGCAAGACATTTAAATTATACCGGAAGACCTAGCTTCTATTTCTTGAACTTTTAAATCTGCTGATATGGATGTAATTCATAATAATTTTAAACATTTTAATTACTTTTAATGATATTTAATAAAATGAGAATATGGAAGGTATAAAGATATATGTTTTTTAAAATGTATTAGATACAAAGTATTTCATTTTTTACTTTTAAAACATTCATAATATAAAGTATATTCATATTATTATCAATTATGAATATAAATTTTCCTCTGTATAGCTCATATCATGTAAGTATCAAAAAATATTTGTATTTTAAGCAGGTATAATTAAACAATTAAATAAGTAACACTATGTAATAAAATGATTTTATGGAATGCATCAAAAACACATATTGATTTTTTTTTGATAAAGACAAATTTTGAGTAAAAAAGAGATCCCAGGACTTTATAAACAAACACAGTGACTAGGGAGGTTGGTTTTTAGATGACAACAAATGGGACATAGTTATAGCAAGATCTGCATGGGAAGAGATTAGCTAATCAAAAAGGCAAATAAAATAGCCACATTAAAGATAAGTCACCTCTTATATTCTTCACTTATTTTAAGCCCCTCCCAAATGGGTCCCAAGCAGTTTGAAAATGAAAGGAGAAAAATTTAAATGAAAGGACAAAAGGGACATTAAGAATGCCTGTTTCTGTGCCATTCATCTCATAAAACTGTGATTTCTATTAAACAGGTGTTTAAATAAAAGTAACTATTTTTCATTCTGAGCACATATAATATTCTGAAATTATCATTTCATCTAAAAATTCAGAAGAAATATTTTAATAACACTGCATTCTCTGGATTCAGAACTGTAGTCCATATTCTACTTAATAATTTAGTTCAGGTGTCTTGAATGAACTTACTTCTTTTCATTGGTCGGGTTAAATCATACTATCTTGTAAATCCTAATCTTTTGTTAAATACTGGAAATTCAATACGAATTTATTTCATTAGATAAATCAATCAAAACTTTAGCTCTTTCTTTTCTGAGAACTGTATTTCATTTTGTGTTTCATTTTTTGGTTTGGTTGTTAGTTTTCAAAAGCCTACAAAATTGTTGAATAATTCATCATTTGTATATATTAAAATATTGAGCAGCAACTTATAAATGGGGTTGAATTTTTAAAAGCAAAAGCTTCTGGTAAGAATAAAGTCACCTTCATGTGCTTTTGGAAATTCTAAGCACAGCATTTACAAATGGACCTTAACCAAATAAATTGTAATAAATTTTGTTGAACAAAAGCAAAACGTAACAGTATGCGTTGTGTACTAGTATTTAAATATCCTTTAAAAAGGAAAGAAGCAAAAGAGGACTTCATGTAGAATTAATTAATAATACTGTTGTAACAAAAAGTCAATTTACTCCTTCAACCGTAGCATATTTCTGTCGAGCCTTGCTCAGCCCCATAAAAGATTATGGAGAAGATGAGACGACAGTGATAAGCTTATTCATTACCTGTGAAAAGCTGGATAAGTAACACAGATATCTAGATCAAATAATACAATGGATTTACTATATTACACTCCTGGGATTTGGGAGGGAAATTCTACTAAATGTTTTCATATTATCATTTAAATTTATCATGCTTAATATGTAAAATGAAACTTCTTTTATTAGGTTTATTAGGTTTTTTATTACTGAAAAAGCAGTACTCAGAGCTCAATTTAAAGTGATATCTGTCAGACAGATTAATGCAACTTCTCCCAAATTCTGGCAAAATATCCCATGAAAACAAAAAGGATGCTGGGCTCTCACATCCTTGCTCCAAACAAAAGACTGCCAGAGCCCGTAGCTGGAATGGAATAGGAACCGTCTCCTGGCATTAAGTTCCACAAGGCTACATTTGTAGTACAAGCTGTCACATATTTACAAATTTTCATGTGACATAGAGATGACCTGTCATCCAGCAAGAAGAAAAAAGATGTGTCTTCTGTTCTACCTTGCTTTTTCCTTTGGCTCACAGACTTTTAGCCTACATACAAGCAAGTAGTGAAAAAGTAAGCATCCATCTACCTTTCTCCAGGGAGAGAAAGAAACTTTCAGAAATAACTGGATGTAAAGAAACAAACTGGGAGAATGCTGCCATGTCTGACAATAGTGATTCAGGGTTCCATATACTCCTTTTTTTAGACAAACGCTTTACTCAGCTGCCCTGGGTAGAGTGCAATGGAATCATCATAGCTTATAGCAACTTCAGACTCTTGGGTTAAAGCCATCCTCTTGCCTCAACTTGCCAAGTAGCTGGGACTACAGGCACCTGCCTCAACTCCTTGCTGATTTTTCCATTTTTAGTAGAAATGTGGTCTCATTCTTGCCCAGGCTGGTCTCGAAATTCCTGAGCTCAAGTGATCTTTCCACCTCAGTCTCCCAGAGCCTCCATATCAGGCCTCCACAAACTCTTAATTTAGATGGTTAAGTAACCAGGAATACTGAAAGAATAAGAAACACAGCACAAAAACAGGTGCATGGATTTAACACGGACAATAGGTCTGAAATAGGCTGAGGCCTACTCACATTACCATGTAGGTATTTTTTGTTGATCAAGAAAGTAGATATATCAGTGGACAATGAAGACAAAAAAGTAGAGTGGTAGGTCATTATTTGTTTGGAAAATTGATGCCCCTAACATTTTTTCAAGGACAAGTGAATAGGAAAAAAAATAAATCACAACAAATTTACATTTTTAGAGAATTAATATTGTCCCATTATAAATTAAAAATAAAATTAGAACAAAAAAACCCATCTACCATGAAAAGTGAGGCTGATAAGAAAAGTAAGCATGTAATGAAAATATGAGACATAATTTAAGTCAGCATGATAGATAAGACAGGCTAGAATTGGCAGAATGGCATATTAAATTCAATCAAAGCTGAGGTCTGTCAGAGTACAGAGGAAAATGATATTAGATTGAAGACAATGAAAGCAAAATTAATAGCTAGGAAGGAGCAAAAACTTATACTTAAAGAATTATGCTCTGTCTCAGAGGGAAGATGACACTGTATGTACCAGGAAGGAAAAAGAAATACATGAAATAAAATATTCTAAACTTTAGAAGAGAACTCTGTAATTAGATTTATTTTAAATACCAAAGCTTTGGCAAACCTAATAAAAGATGCAAAATCATCCGATATACTTTTAAGCATTTGTCCCTGCTTTTTTGCAGAGTGCAAACTTCCCATAGGCTGTCTCCTGCCGTCACTGAATCTGGAAGGGTCTGAAAATCCCACCCATACTGGGAAGACAGAGAAAGGCTTTGTCTGCCTCATCTTCTCCCTTGGTTGTGGAATCCCCCAATGTCTTCTCTAAAGTTCTTTAGTGTGCAGAGTGGTCTAAAACACTCCCACCCAACCAGTCACTTTCTTCCTTCCCTTGGAATTGAACTTCCTTCCTGATCTGGGAGCCGTTGGAGCCTACCCTGGTTTCATCCTGTTTTCTTTTACATAGGCATCTCCTTGATTAAATCCTCACATATTTAATCCACTTTGGGAGTCTTCATCTCAGAGGACCAGAAATAAAAGAGATACCTAGAATATGACCTTCTAAATAGCAATAATAACAACTACAACAAAACACAAGAAAAACAACAACAAAAAAGTTTAAGGGCACAGGTGAGCCTTGTGGGGATGAGATAGATTCATCTTATCTAATTGAATCTTCATAATAGTAGGAATGCATATTTACTCTAAATATCAAAGAAAAACGGCCAAAAATATCAACAAAAAGAAACAAGAGTTGTCATCAACATGTTGGCATATTTAATTAGTCTTTTTCCATATATAATTTTTTTGAACCTAAGTTATAATAAAATATATATATTGCTGAAAATGTTTTAGGAGTAGGCAACAATGAAAGGTATGTGAAAAGAATTAGGGAAAGAGTAATGAGAAAGAAGTGACAGTTTTTATAATTTTAAAAACATCATTTAGAAGGTTTAATATTCATTTTATCCTTGATAGAGGAGTTTCTCCCTGGCTTTATTGAGGTATACCTGACCCTTTAGGCTAGGCCTGGTGTCAATGTCCACTGCTGCAGGCTTAATGCTTGGTTCCACAGAAGTGGACATGGGGTCTGGGTCCATGGGGAGAGCCTGGTACACAAATCTTCAAGAATGAGCCTTGTTTTAAGTCCATGGCAACTGGCTTGGTACTGGGATCTACTAGGCTGGGCCTGGACCTGAGTCTGTGTGGGAAGGCCTAGAGTCTGGGTCTTCAGGAACCTTCCTGGCACTGGGTTCACAGTGGACTCGAATCCTGTTGGCTTGGAGGGTAGCCTGGTTCTTGAATAAGCTTAAGAATCTAGGAATGCCAGGGCTGGCCTATAATAGCTTAGCTCCATAGGTGTAGGTCAGGGGTCTGATGACAAAGGGCTTTCCTGGCGCTAGGGCAGCCCTGGAGCCGGGATCCACAGAAGCAGGTATAGAAACTGGGAGCAGAGAACCTGGTCTCATGCAGGGGAATACTTGGAGCCTGTACTGCAGGGGCCAGCCTGGTGGCAGGGTTCATGGGGCTGGGGGGGCTAGTGCTGGCATCCAAGGTGAAGTTGTGTGCTCACTTTCTTCTACTTCCCTTGTGTGAAGGGAGTCTCTTCTTTGCATTGTGCAGCATGGGCTTTGGGGAAGGATGATGACATGGATAACGGAAAATGATCTTTTATAGCCTAAAAAATGCATTTTTCTTATTTGTGCTATACCCAGGTGTTATGCTATATATTCTCTTACCTGGATTCTTAAGCTCTTGTGAAGCTATTTTTATGTATGGATGGGTGTTCAAACCGATGTTTCTGTGAGGGGATGAGCGTTAGAAACTTCTTTTGTGCCATCTTGCTGTGTAACTCTTAAAGCGATCTCTATTTACGGAAGGCTAGCCATAGCAGGAATGGAAAATGTAGGAAATGGAAGGATATAGGAGAAAGCATTGGTGGAAAATTACTCTGTCCTTTTTGTCTCTTGCTGTCTGAGGAATAACTGTGTAATGTATATTAAAATTATTTCCACTCTTAGCTGCCAAGGCAAATAGGTAAAAGTAAATGGAGTCAAATACCATAGGAGAGTTATATGTTCTGTTCATAAAATGATGTTGTATTTAAAAATGTTGAATAACCAAACCAAAAGAAAAAAAAGCTTTCTAAAAGTATGCCTAAAACACAGGTAGGGATCTAGATTTATATTAAGAGGTATATGTTTCTTAATTATTCTGTGGATAATGACTTTCAACCACAGCCTGATTCCAATATTGTGATTGTCTTAAGAATATGTTTCTTAATCATCATCATTTCAAGGGACTTAGAGAAATTGTATTTTAAAAATCCCCAAATATGTGTAAGGTAAAACTTTGTTGTTATATAAAATTAAGGCAGAGTTGAACATTTTATTTTTGAAGAAAAATTACTTTAGAAAGCCAAAACTCAGATTTTTTAGATTTAGCAGAGTATAATATGAAAACACAAGAACAATTAGAACTAGAATAATTATACCTTAATGTGCAAAAGAATCATTAATGAAAATTATATCCCAATTGTATAGAAATATGCTGATTCTGGAGGGGTCAGTATTAAAAAGGATCTCAGTTTTCTTTTCATCATATTGTGATTCTTTCCTAAAGAAGTATTTTTTTTTTTCTGTCATTTTGGCTGTAGGGATCATCTTTCATCCTTAAAGTGAGAATCATAAATTTTGGGATGAATTTTAAATCCCTTCAACCCTGACATCTATTGAGTCTTCTTATTTGAGAAATGAGCTGGCAGCTTGGAAGTGTAATAACAACAAGAATAAATGAGTCTTGAAAGCCTATAACAGACTTTTGGAAATTTGGCTCGCTATAGAAATACCATTCCACTGATTAAGCATAAATAAGAAATATGAAAAATCATACAGAACTTCTTCTATTTTTTTATTTGTAAAATATGGCACATTAGTGACCTTGCCCTTTTAGTTCCTACTTTTTCATATATTGGAGTCTTGACTCTGAGTTTTGTATTTTTAATTTTTCATAATTTACAAAATCTATTTCCCATTAGAGGAAAAGGCTTTAATGGCTGATTGCAGTGGCACAGGCCTATAATCCTGAAGCCGAGGCAGGTGAATTGCTTGAGCTAAGGAGTTCAAGAGAAGCCTGAATGAGAAATACCTCTCTATTAAAATTAGAGAAATTAGCCAGGTATCATGGTGGGTGTCTGTAGTACAGCTACTTGGGAGGTTGAGGCAGGAGGATCACTTGAACCCAAGAGTTTGAGGTTTACTGTGAGCTAGGCTGATGCTGTGGCATTCTACTCAGGGTGACAGAGTGAGACTCTGTCTTTTAAAGACAAAACAACAAAACAAAAAACAAACAAACAAAACAGAAAGGGCTGTAAGCAAATGAACCCATTATTTTTAAGGAATTTCAGTTTCCTGAGTTCTCACTCAGTAATATAAATGTTTTTCTTCTATGTATTACTTCTAAATACCTTACCCTCAATGGCTCTGCTTTCTTTCACATTATTCTATGAATCCAAATTATACATATGGTTTTAAAGATGGTGTTTTTTTCAATACGATGTATTAATATAATCACACTCATTTATAAGCGATAGATGAAAAAAGAATATCAGATATTTAATATAGCAATGAGGTTTATGATAGTGACCACTTGTTTAAAAGGTATTCAACCCCAAATTCTAGAATTGCACTTGCCATTTCTGATGTGTGGGGCACAGGTTAAACTCACAGGTTGCGTTACTTTTTACAGGTGTTCTTGGGACTCCAGAAGAGCCTTGACTGAAATACCAGTTCTTTATAAAATTATACAAAAGATTTATCTTCCCAACTTTATAGCCTTCCATGCATGTGGTTGCTTGTTCAGCCCTTGAGGAAAGCACAAAAATTACCTCCTGCCCCATCATGCAATCTGTTTGCATCTAACAATCTGTTTTGAACACTTACCTAATTCACACTTAACAAGATCTGTGTCTTTATATATTTAGTGCTAGTATATAATAAACTTACTGTTTTTTGGTACTCCGTGACACATTATACTTCTGGGTACACCATTTTTTATGCTATGGAAAAATTCTCTTGACAAGTTAATGCATTTTTTCAGCCAGGCCAGAACTCCCAAGATGTAGCCAGTCTTTGAAGGTCTTGAGAGATTTTATCCCTTCTCTTCTTTCCTAAAAAAAAAAGGAATAGGTCTTTTCAGAGCTGAATCTATCTTCTGAAGACCTAGGTATAATTCTATATTTCAACAAGATAGATTTTGAAATATTTCTGCATTCCAAAGTCATCTCAAATTTTATTTACACACGTTTAACTGATGTTTACGTTAGTTATGTATTTGTTCAGATTGAAGCTAGGTAGAGTTGTAATTTTAAGGTAATGTATTAATAATAATATATGTAGAACTGTTATAGCAATAATCTTATTTTAGAAAAGCAAACACACCTGTTAAAAAATTTGAGTGGTCTTTCTCATGTTCTGTCCTTGGAATATAGAAGAAAGAACTACTTGGATGCGTGCTTGTCTTCGTGTGGTTTTCTTATCAACTTGGCAGAATTTATTTTGTATCAGTTGTATTCAATTTTGTATTTTCCATCTGGTTTGGCTGATATTTCATTAATGTATAATATTTTTATGATTTGAAATTTAAGAATTATGTAATATAAAAAAAATCCTCCTGGGTATGCCTGTGGCTCAGTGGGGAGGGCGCTGGCCCCATATACCAAGGGTGGTGGGTTTGAGCCCAGCTCCAGCCAAACTGCAACAAAAAAATAGCCAGGTGTTCTGGCAGGTTCCTGTAGTCCCAGCTACTCAGGAGGCTGAGGCAAGAGAATTGCTTAAGCCCAAGAGTTGGAGGTTGCTATGAGCTGTGATGCTATGGCACTCTACCGAGGGTGATAAAGTGAGACTCTGTCCCTTAAAACAAAGAGAAAAAAAATCCTCGTTCTCATTTCTCTGCCTTGCATCTAGTTATCAGTTTTATTTCTAACTCACTCTCTATTGTGAGCAGCTTTCATTAGTTTGGGTTTTAACTACCTGGTTTCTTTTTGCCACAATTAGAGTTGGCTTAATATTTTTATTTTTATAATGCAGAAGGTTTTATATCAGGTTTTTTTCATTTAAAAATATTATTGAATAAGTTCTTATCATGTTACAAGTATTTTTAATTTTTATCATCTTTATTTTTATTGAAGTATAATGGACCCATACTAGAGTCCACATATTAAAGTGTACAATTTAGTAAGTTCTGATATTTATGCACCCATTAAACTATTCTACCATTTAATATAATGAGCATATTCTCTTCCTCTAAATTCCTTGTATCTCTTTGTAATGCTTTACTTCTGCCTTTCCTGCCCGATATACTCCCCAACCCCAGTCCTCTAGTAACTTAATTTGATTTCTGTTTCTATAGATTACTTTCTATTTTTTTAATAAATGGAATTATAATTTTTGTACTCTGATTTCTTTCTTTCTTTCTTTTTATTTTTTTAATGAGACAAGAGTCTCACTATGTTGCCCTCTGTAGGGTGCTGTTGCATCATAGTTCACAGCAACCTCAAACTCTTCTTTGGCTTCAGCCTCCCTAGTAGCTGGGACTACAGGTGCCCAACACAATGCATGGCTATTTTTTATTTTTGTTTAGCAGGCCCAGGCCAGGTTCAAAACCACCAGCCCCAATGTGTGTAGCTGGCACCCTAACCACTGAGCAACAAGCATCCCAGTGTGCTCTGATTTCTTATCTGGTATCTTTCCTTAACATAATTAAGATTTATCTATGCTGCTGCATATATTAATAGTTATGTTTTTATTGCAGAGTATTATTTCAATGTGTAAATACAGCATAGTTCATAGTTATTCATTCATATACAATTGGTATTTGGGTTGTTTGGGGGTATCACATACACATAAAGCTAACATGCATGTTTATGTACAATTCTTTGTATGGAAATGTGCTTTTATTTATCTAACAGCAGAATGAGTACAATAGATGGTAGGTGCATGCTCAACTTTTAAATAAGTTGACAAAGCATTTTCCAAAATACTTGCACCATTTTATAGTTCCATCAGCAGTGCAAGAATTCCCCTTCAAATCTTGCCCAACATTTGTTTTGTCTCCCTAGAGGTATCCAATTTAATCAGTGTGCAGTACTTGTTGTTGTGCTTTTAATTTTGTCTCTAGTGTCAAATAGCGTTATTCTTTTCATGGTTGTGTTTGGAATCCATATGTCTTATTGGTGAAATGTCTGCTCAAACCCTTCATTCTATTTTTTATCTAGGCTTTCTAAAATTTTTGATTGTGGTAAAATACACATGCCATAAAATATAGTACTTTAATCCTTTTAAAGTGTACAATGTAGTAGTATGTCTGAATTGTTGGCCAAATAATCTCCACAATTCTTTCGTTTTTCAAAACTGAAATACGTACCTGTTTCTTCCTTCCCTGGCAACCACTGTTCTACTTTCTGTCCCTAGGAATTTTACTATTTTAGGTACTTCATTTAAATGAATCTTAGTATTTATCTTTTTTGTGACTGGCTTATTATACTTAGCACAATGTCCTCAAGGTTTATCCATGTGTTAGTATATGTCAGAATTTTTAAAAATTTTAAATCATAATGTTATACACACATATATACATGCATATATCCCATTATTTTTATTCAACCACTGATAGATACTTGAGTTGCTTCAATCTTTTGTCTATTGTGAATAACTAACCCTGCTTCATAGCTTCAAAGTTTACAAAAATCTCTTTCAGACCATGTGTTGGATTCTTTTGGGAATATACCCATGAGTGGAATTGCTGGATCATATGGTAATTCTATTTTTCTAGTTTTAGGAAGCAGTCATACTGTTTTTCTTAGTAGCTAATTTACATTCTCATGAAGAGTCCACAATTGTTCTTTTTTTTTACATCCCAACCAACATTTACTATTTTAAGTTTTGTGTTTTCTTTTGTTGTTGATAGTTGCCATGGATATGAGGTGAAACTCACATCATGGCTTTGATTTGTATTTCCCTAATAGTTAATTATTGTAGCCATCTCTTCAGGTGCTTTTTGAACATTTGTATATCTTCTTTAGAGAAATGTTCATTCCATTCCTTTATCTATATTTTAAGCCACTTGTCTATTTTTTGTTATTGAGTTAGTAGTTATTTTGTTTTTGAGTTGAAGGTGTTTCTTTGTCTTTCTTTTTCTTTTTCTTTTTTTTTTTTGATGTATATATTCTGATATTAGCTCCTTATCATATCTTTGTCAATTTGGTGTTGCTATAAAGGAATACCAAAGGTTGGGTAGTTTAGAGAGAAAAGAGTTTTGTTTTTTTGTTTTTTTTTTTTTTGCTATGGCTCTGCTATAAAAGATTCACGGCACCAGAAACCGTGAAGCTTCTCATGAGTGCCTCAGAAGGCACAGAAGAACAGTCATGTGTAGCTATGACATGGCAAAAGAGAGAGCAAAAGAGAGGGAGGGTAGGTGCCATGATCTTCAACAACAGCTCTCCCAAGAATGAAGAGAATGAGGAATTACTCTTTACTGCAAAGATGGCATTGAGACATTCAACAGGGATCCAATCTAATGACCCAAACACTTCCCATTAGGCTCCATCTCCCCCATTGGGGATACAATTTCACCATTAGATTTATAGGAGTCAAACAAACCAAGCTACAATATCATATATATAGTTTGCAAATATTTTTCTCTCATCCATAGGTTTCCCTTTTACTCAATTGATTATATACTTTGATGCATAGTTTTTAATTTTGATTTCTTCTAATTTATCTATTTTTACTTACTTTGTCTTTTCCTAAGCCTTTTAAAAATTGAGATTTAAGAAATCTTTCTGGATTGTGATATAAATCTTTCATCAGATCTATAATGGGCAATATTGTCTCTTGTTCTGTGGATTGAGTTTTAATTCTCAAAAGCTTCTTTCAAATAAAGGATTAGTTTGGGTGAAGTTTAATATTTTCTGTCTTTAATAAATTGTGCTTCTAGTGTTTCATCTTTGAAATCTTTGCTTAACTGAAAGCATAATCTTTTTTGCCTTTTTTCGATAAGAGATTTTTATGCTTTTAGGTTTTACACTTAGGTTTATGATCCATTTTGAGTTAATTTTCATTTGATCATAAGAAATGCATGTAGTTTCTTTTATTCCCTTTCGTGTGTTAATATCTAATTGTTCTAACACCATTAGTCAAAAAGATAACTCATTCTGCACTGAATTAACTGTGCTATATTTATGAGTATTTTTCTAGACTCTTCTGACTTACTTATCTAATATCCAATGTGTATCTTTACACTAACACAATATTGCTTTGATCAAAGTAGCTCTACAGTAAGCCTGGAGTTCAAGTATTATAAATCCTATAACATCTTTTTTCTTTTTCAAATATAGGGCTACTTTATTTCCTTTATTTATTCATAAAAATTAAAATCAGCTTGATAGCATCTGCAAAATGTTTTTCTCAGATTTTGAGCAGGGTTGTTTTGAATCTATAGATTAATTTAGCCTGAAATGACATATTATCTATGTTGAGTTCTCTAGTCTATAAACATGGTATGCATATATATATATATATATATGTGTGTGTGTGTGTGTGTGTGTGTGTATGTGTATATACATATTTTTTAAATTGATCTTACAAAAGTTTTACAGTAGCTAGAATATAAATTCTGCATATATTGGTTAGATTTATAATTATTTTATTTTTGGTGCTGGTATTCTATTTAATTTAAAATTTTAATTACTTATTGTTCGTGGTCTGGATCTATTTTTGGGCTGCCATAACAAAATGTTGAGACTGGTTAATTTATAATGAACAGAATTGTATTGGCTTGCACTCCCGGATGTTGGGAAGTCCAGTATCAAGGTGAAGGCATCTTGTGAAGTCTTTTTTCCTTGTCATCACATGGTAGAAGGTGAACGGATGAGAACAAGGACAGGAAAGGGCTAAGTCCTTTCTTATATAATGGCACAAATCCCACCATCAGAGTACAGCCCTCATGGCCTAATTATCTCTTACAAATCTCACTTCTGCCTCGGCGCCTGTGGCTCAGCAGGCTAAGGCACCAGCCACGTACACCTGAGCTGGCGGGTTCAAAACGAGCCTGGCCCCGCCAAACAACAATGATGGCTGCAACCAAAAAATGGCCAGGCATTGTGGCGGGTGCCTGTAGTCTCAGCTACTTGGGAGGTGGAAGCAGGAGATTCCCCTGAGCCCAGGAATTGGAAGTTGCTGTGAGCTGTGATGTCACAGCACTCTATCCAGGGTGACAGCTTGAGGTTCTGTCAAAAAAAAAAAGAAAGAAAGAAAGGAAAAAATCCCACTTCTAACTACGATTAAAGTAGCAATAAAATTTCAAAATAAGATTTGGAGGAAACAAATATTCAAGCCCCACACTCATATACATAAAGAGATAATTCTGACTCTTTTTCTCATTGGTCTGGCTGGGGTTTATCAATTTTATCATCTTTCAAAGGACAAGCGTTTAGCTTGATTAATTTTTCTCTATTATCTTTCTGCTTTCAGAAACTAGAGTACATTTTCCTGCATAGGTCTCATAACTATTCTCCTACGAACTATTCATTATTAAAGAACCACTGAAGATCCGCATGACGAGCTCTTCTGTCCTTTTTGTTTCTTAGGCCAACAGGAGTACAAGTCATCACAGAAATGAGCTAGATAGGTCTGAGTTGCAGCTTTGGTTTATCCTCAAGGGTTGGCCTTTGAGGGCATTGTATGAGAACCCTCATGGTATTTAATTCCCTGAAATTTAAAAATTATAGAATATTTTGTTTGCCCTTCAGAGGATTTTAATTCATTTATATTGTTTCTCATCTCAGAGGTTTAGATTTGGGAAAATGTGTTGTTGGGAAGATCACCTGTATGTTTAGGGGGAGTTCTCAGGTCTCCAGTGTTATTACTGCGACCCCACAAAAATTTCATAGTTCGATAGTCTCCCTGTTCTCTAGTGACCTTCTGCCAAAATTATTTCCTGAAGTTCTAACCTCTCTGTGTGTTTAGAGTCACTAATTCCTCAACTCAATTTTCCTCTGTGTAATTCCTCTGAGGAAATTAATTTCTTCAGAAGTCAGCCACTTTATCTTGTGGCCACTGACTGTACATGAGGCCCATGAAATATGTTGCCCAACTATCATGTCCAAGTCTTTTCTGGTTTCTTTTTAGCCTCACAGTCTTGCTCTGTCTGCAATAAGCCTCTATTTTCAGATTGCATCTGCGATTATTAATCGCCGAGAAGGAATGCGGTAGCTGGTGCATAGGCTTTCTTCTGAGTGATTCTGCCTCCTCTGTTCTTTTATCTGTTTACTTTCCATTGCCTCCATAGATCTCTGATGATTTTAAAATATGTGGGGCTTTTTTGTGTGTGTTTTTGTTTCTAATATCCTGTGGGGGCATTGTTCTACTCAACATCTTATATGCTTCACTTAAACCTCAACTAGGTAATTCAAAAGAAAGACTTTAAGGTAGAAAAAACGGACAAGTATAAGAAGACCAAAATAAACCAAAAACCAAAACCAAACAAGTAAGTGGAATACTGAGCTAATGCTAATATAACAGCTACAGAAAACCTGAACCTTTAAGGACAGATGAAGATAAGAAAAAATGTTGTTGTTTCCTGATTCTAGAACATGAAAATGGTTTCCTGCAGGGCTAAGGTACAAGTCCTTGGGAATAGACTGCTTATGTTGTGGTGATGGCTCTTTTGAACTGGTGAGAATGATTCTGAGACTTCTATGGTGCAATAAATATTGAAGGTAACTGCTACTATTGAGAGGAAGCACATGTGTTAGGACAGAGGGTACTAGAGCTAAAACCAGGCAGGAATGAGTAAAATCTTCTCCTTTTTGGTGCTGAGAGAGGATACCTGAAAAGGTTGAGGTCTAGGAAAACAGATCTTCTCAAGGAGACCACAAGAATATACCTTCAGGGTCCTCTCCTTGAGGACTCAGCTCTTGGGAATTTGTAAACTTCCAAGTTCTGTGAAATCCTATCCTTCTATAGGAGCTGGAGTACAATCTCCCACTTGATTCAGACTGGCCAATGAGAAGGGAACCTGTGGGGTGGAACTTTTTGACTGTCGATAAAAAGGGAAAGACCAAGCCAGTTGGAAAGCACGGTCATTTGGAATTCTTCTGTGTCATAAGCTCCCAGCTGGATGATGAATAAAGCCCTTCCTCTTATAAACATGATATTTGGGTGCTCTTTCTCTCCACTGGGCCTAGACTTCCTGCAACATTTTTGGTTCTTTGAACAGAAAGCAAGATCACCTTTGGAGAGAACATGCACCTGATATTTGCTACTAAGCCTCTGGACACCAAAGTAGGGGCCCTCATGGGCCTGGGCGATGTGAACCACTGAGCGTAACAGGGAGGCAATTTGGCCTCCCTGTGTGGATGCCTCAGCTGGGTAGAGAAAGAACCTTGTGGGTCTTCAAGGAGTCAAACATGGGAAGAACTGGCATGCAGGAACAGATACCTACACAGGGAGACATCTAAAGCAAGATATGATCGATCTGGGGATCCCACTACAGTTCTAGTAGAAGAAGGAACCTGATCAACTCCTTGGTCATTAGATTGCCAGCAGGTTGTTGAGAGGTGTGTGAGAGTGTGTGAATGTGGTGTGACTGAGAGAACTCTGAGGGTCGAGTTGGACCTCCCTTCACAGGGCCTCGGGGAGTGTTGGTTTGCCTCCTATGGCTAAGTGGCAGCTCGAGTGGAAAATCAAGGCTGCCCAGGTTAAGAAATGGGTTGGAATTGTGTGCATGTGAGAGCTTAGAGACTGACTGAGAGGGGTAACAATAGGTGTGGTTTCCACTCCTCCCTCCATTCATGGGGTGAAATGAATGTGTGAGTGTGCCCTTCTTCCCTGATCCAACTTTGCACCCTGGCTAACCTGAGAGAAACTGGAAGTTCCAGGTTTTCAACCTTCCTTGGTTTTCTGTCTGTCTTTGGAGGTAGCCACATGGCCATGTGGGACTTGGGGGAAAATGAAAAGACATTAGAAAGGATGAGTGTGTTGTGGTTTTGTTACTGGAATTTCTTCAGTGAGTCTTTGTTCTCAGGAATTTGAGAATTGAGCCCAAGGGCCACAGATCAGTGATAAAATGGCATTTTGTTGGACTGAGGGGCTTGCAGAGGGAGTGGAGAGTGCCAGAGCTATTGGCAGAGGGGCTGTGCCTTGGAAAGTGTTGGGGTTCGGGCAGTCCAGTGAGCTCTGGATGGCCCTTGAAAATCTGGGACAGAGAGTGTAAATCTTGTGCTGGACAGGGTGTATCCATATCAGCAGCAGGTCCCCAAGGTGAGCAGCCTCTAGAAGTGGGGAGGAGGCCCAGATTGGAGGTTTCCTGCACGAGTCCTTTGTCTAGGGGTAAATACTTGGCCCTGAGAGATGTTTTGCCCAGTACTTGGTAGATGGAAAAATACCTTTACAAACTGAATGGATGTTCTAGTAAATGAATGAATGCAGCCCCTCAATTTGGGGCAAGGTTATTAGGTCTTTGCTGTGGTTTTTGTCTGGGGAAAGGATTAGAGTGTGTGCTCCTTACTCAGGGTGGAACCATACAAAAGTTTTGGGGCTGCTTTGTTCATGACCTTGCTGCGGTTCAGAGGTTAGTACCTGGAGATGGGAGTACGATGTCTGAGCTCACCTGAGCCTGAAAAATAGGTGTTCCCTGTCCAGCCCTGATACAGTCCAGTCTGTATCAATGATATATCTCATAAAATGTCTCTCATTTGTAAAATGTAATAATTTGGTTGTTTAAATTGTTGGAGAAACTGAGTCTTTGTCAAATGATAAGATTCTTGCCTTTTAAAATTTTTAATTATCAGTTTGGCCAAGTGAATGGGTGACTTCATAGTAAACCGGGATCCTGTTTTGTGGGAAGTGAGTTTTTGATAGTAAGAGAAATTAGACAGTAAGGAGAATGGCATCGTGTAAAGAAAGAATCTTCTGTGATAAATTTTGTCCTGAAACAGATTAGTTATGTTAGAAAGTGAAAGACAGGGCAAAAGTTAAAGAAAGCTTGGAATGTTTGTAGATTATGCAGGTTAAATGAAGCTCATAAAAGAGAATTTGTGAAAGAATTTACATGTGATCCAGTTAACTATGTATTTCTTTTAAAATCTTTTGGCTTGTAATCTTATTTGGACCCATGTCTTAGGCCTTTGACATTTGACAAACCTTCCAAAATCAAAAGTCTAAATTTGGGGCTTGGCGCCTGCTGCACAGTGGTTGCAGCGCTGGCCACATGCACCAACACTGGCGGGTTCAACCTCAGCCTGGGCCAACAAAAAACAAAAAAACACAACTCTAAATTTGGTCTTCTATAAATATTTAGACCCCTGGAAGTCATAGGAAAACAAATTTAACTTATTTGATTTATTTAAAATGTATAGGAAACATTGTCAAAAATGAAATGGTGATGAATTTTGTATGGGTTATGGTTATATATATGTTCCAATATTATAAAGGATTTGTCTGTCCTAATGTATAAAGCATTGGTCTGTCCTAATGCATAAGACTTTAGTCTGTCCTAACATATATTTTCAGTAATAATTTTAATTCACCTAAAAAAAGAAAGTGTTTTTTATGTAACTGGCTGAGTCCAAAGTTTATCCTAAAAAGAAAAAAAATAATAAGAGAGGCTTACAAATTCTCTCAAATTCAAATTCCTGATATCTTTGGAAATTGAATACCTTCAAACTAAAAGCAGATTTTTAGAACTTTTCATTGGAAAGTTAACATGTCTAAGTATTGCTAACCTAACTTCAAACAGAACAGAAATCAGTTACATGGAACTGGGCTAGTTTGTTATGGCTTTTGTTCAAAATATTGTTGATTCTATGTTCTGTTTTCCAGAAGTCAAGAAAACCATTTTCTGTCTTTTGAGCTATTTGTAGCTTTTCAAGCAACGTATGTATTATATGAGCAGAATTTGAAACATGTATTTTTTTCTCTCTCCTTGATTTCTCTGGAATTTGAAAGCCATTTGTAAGTATTCTTAATTTCTGACAATACAGTTATTTGCATAAGTTCAATAAGAATCTGTTTTGTTCTATAGGACATGATGAAGGCACTGGTTATTTTACCAAGGCTTTGGCTGGAATAGCATTTCCA
>CAUYON010056174.1:0-11512 GCA_963573935.1 Arctocebus calabarensis
ACAATCAAACCTACTTCTTACCATATGCAAGGATTAATTTGAGATGAATCATAGGCTCGGCGCCTGTGGCTCAACGGGTTAAGGCGCCAGCCATGTACACCTGAGCTCGCGGGTTCAAATCCAGCCCCAGCCCACCAAACAACAATGACGGCTGCAACCAAGAAAAAAAAAATGGCCAGGTGTTGTGGCAGGCGCCTGTAGTCCCAGCTACTTGGGAGGCAGAGGCAGGAGACTCGCTTGAGCCCAGTAATTGGAGGTTGCTGTGAGCTGTGATGCCACAGCACTCTATCCAGGGTGACAGTTTGAGGCTCTGTCTCAAAACAAACAAAAAACAAAAAATTTAAGATGAATCATAGACCTAAAGTAAAATAATAAATCTTCTAGGAAAAAAAACAATAGGAGACTAGCTTCATGACCCTGGGGTTGACTAAAATTTCTTAAACAAACTGGCAGAGAGAAGATGTTTGAAATGCATCTATGAAAAAGGACTCCTAGTCAGAACATAGAAAGAACTTTTGCAAATTAATAAGGAAAAAATAGCCACCTAATTTTTTAAATGGGCAAAAGGCCACAGACAAGAGAGCACCTCTAAATGGCTAATCAGCATATAAGCATCATTAGTCTTCACGGAAATACAGATTAAAATCACAGTAAGATGCCATCACACTCTGCACCAAACTAACTCGCACAGTGGGGCAGAGTCTCGCACGCCTCCGCTCGAAGGCACAGCTGAGAGCTATGAACAGAGCAAGAACGCCACTCAGAGCTGTGTTGTCCGAGCCTTCTGTGCTCCAGGCTCCACGTCGTCAAAGTGGAAGTGATGCTGGTCCACACCTCACAGAGACATGCCACACACACAACATTTAGTACAGGGCTGGGCATACCCAAAGCTCTCAGCATGTAAGAATTGGTCAGTACAGCTGGACTCTGCTAAGGAGGGGAAGGCCCCAGAGGGTACTGGCTGTTTGGGGGGGAAATAGGCAAACAGATGGCACAATATAGTGTGTAGGACGTGGGAGAGAATTGGGGTAGATATTGGTGTAAATATGTATTTGCATCATGTATTTCAGTTTGCAAATCCCATAAAAGCCTGTTCTCTGCAGCCTGCCATCTCCCCGTATAGAGAAGCCAGGGCTTACTTTGTTGGGGGGTAGGGGGAGATGAATGATCACATACCAGTTCTTGCCCTTGCTTTTTGAAAAGCAACAAAAATTGAGATTTCTTGCAGAGGCCTGGTAGGTTTGGAGCTCAGAGACCTCATGAATCATCACATTGGAAGAAGTACAGCCAGGTGAGGAATCTGAAGCTTAGAGATGGCGATTGAGTGGCCCCAGGTCACACAGCGACTTACCGGTGGGAACCAAAACCCTGTTCAAAAATAAGATTTCAATTTGACACCCAAGACACCGGCTGTTGCTGCAATAGCAGGGAACAATGGTGAGGTGGAGAGAAGTGAAAACCAGCTCTGCTTCCTCCTAGTTCTTCAAAGACAGTCTTCCCTGCCAACTAGATGCCCCAGTGCAGCTCCCACAAGAACAGAGACCTGGCCGCGGCCCCTGTTGCGAGACAGTGTCAGGTGCAAACAAGAGCCACATTCAAGGCTTCCTCCACCCACGCGTGGAATAGCATCTCAGCCTGAGGTGCAGAAGAGAACGCCGACCTCATTAGTGCCACCCCTGGGGCACAGGCCCAAAGGTCTGAGGCCTCAGACCAGGTTGTCTGGGGACAAAAAGATGGAAAAGTCCCAGATCTCAGGGCTGGACTATCAGGCAAAAATGGCCCCTAAAACGGGCCAGGGGCTACCACATGATAAAGCACCAGAAAGCCTGGCCCTGACACCTGACTGAGGCACAGCCAGCATATGCTTAGGGCTGTCCCCAAAGGGGACTCTCTTGGTACTGGATGACAAAAGTCCTTGCAAAATCCAGACTTGGCTGCATCCCTTACATCTCAAATTGGGCTTCTTAAGTGAGGATTGGCAGAGAATGCACTCAGCGGGGACCCTGGGCTGTCTGGCTGTCTGAAAGGAAGGGCAGAGAAGGATGTGAGCTCTGGTCAGTCCGCCCAAGTCCCTGTGATCACTGGAAAGTTGTGCAACAGACACCCACCACACATGCCAGCTCTCCCCTGCATGCCAGCCCCATGAGGCTCCCCCACAGGCTCAGCCCTGCACCTGTTGGCTGAGTAAGCTCCCCTTTCCAAATGCCTGTGGGCCTAATTTATGATGGATCTTCCCATTTAGAACCCAGCCTGCTCTGCCCCAGCACACAAGGGCATCTCCCCACCCCCTCCTGTTCTGCACAGTCACACAGTGTCCTGGAAGGGCTGGGCAGTGCCCCACCACTTAGCCCCACAACCTGGTGGTGAGGCTCGGGGGCTGGGAACGTCATCCCAAGCACATCCACAGGTGGGAGTACCTTGCGACATTCTTGGATGCTTCTTGGCAGGGAAGATGAACTAACTACTCAACTCAGTCTTCCGACCCACACCTGCTGTAAGATGAGGGCGTGAGGGCAGCCGTGGGCTCCTACCCTCTAGATCAGTGGTTCTCAACCTTCCTAATGCCGCCACGTGTTTTCATTGTTACCAAAGGGTCGCGTCCACAGGTTGAGAACCGCTGCTCTAGATCCTCCTAGTCCTTGAGGTGAGGCTAACCCACAAGGAAGGAATGAACACATAGCTTTGGGGACACTTTTAGGGTTGCCCAAGGAAGAGGGCCTCCCTGAAAGCAGGTACAGCCCAGGTGGTGGCGATTCAGAGCCAAGCAGGGAGCTGGCTGGCCCTTGCAGGGATGTGGGAGGGAGGGAGGAAACCCAGCAAAAAGCAAAACTGGGTCCTCCCGCCGCAATCCCTCCCCCCCCCCACCCCCCGCTCCTTCGCCTGCTGTCTCTGGGTCTCTGTCCACCTCTCTCTCAGGCTCTGCTGCCGCTCTCTGGCTCTCTGCCCTCCTCTCCGTCCCTCTCTTAGTCTTCTTATGTCTTCTTCTTTCTCCTTTTCTTCTCCTCCTCTCTTCTCCCCTCCTCTCTTGCCGAATCGGCTTCACTTTCTTCCACTACCTGGCTTCCTCTGCTTTCGCCCAGTTTCTACCCCTCCTTGACTCTGCCCAGACAAAGTCTAGTGCCTGGATTCCTGTCCTAGCCCCTCCCGCTTCCAAAGGAGCCCAGAGAACAGTGGGAATCCTAAATGCAAGAGGATTAGAAGAACTTCCCAGAGAACCTAATACAACTCAAAAAATATTAAGCTACATATAGTAAAATATATACACCTTGCATGTACAGATTGGTGGCTTTTATGCGTATACATGCATGTAACTACCACCTAGATCAGGATATAAAACATTTTCAGCTCCTTAGAAAGTTCCTCATGTCTCTACTTCTGCTCCCCCAAAGCAGCCGCTGATCTGAATCCTTTCGGCACAGGTTGGTTAAGCTGCTATAGACCTTCACTTACCGGGAATCACGCAGCGTGTAGTCCTTAGAGTCCAGCTTATCACACTCAGCATAACGTCGGTGAGATAAATCCAGATCATTGCATGTATCAGTAGTGTCCTAGTCTGCTCGGGCTCGGACTGTTATAACACAACATTGTATACTGGGTGGCACAAGCAACAGAAATCTATTTTCTCACCATTCCAGGTGCTGGAAGCCCAAGATCTAGCAAATTTGGTTTCTAATGAGGGCTTTTTTCTTGACTTGCAGGTGGCTGCCTTCTCACTATGCTCACACACGGCCTTCTGCTGTGTATGTGAATGGAGCGAGGGTGGGGGGTGACAGGAAGAGAGGTCAGAGAGCTGCGGTATTTCCTCTTATAAGGACACCAATGGCATTGGCTTAGAGCCCCATCCTTATGACCACTCTCAACTGTAATGGCTTACTTTGAAGATCTATTTTCCAAATATAGACAAACAGGGGGTTAGGGCTTCAATATATGAGTTCTGGGAGGGACACAAGCCACTCAGTCCATATAATATGAGCTGCTGAGTAGCCCTTGACAGCATGGATTTGTTGTAGGATATAGCACACCTGGTTTATTCATCTTCTATTGATGAGCATAGAGACTGTTTCCAGGTTTTGGCTGTTTTGAATGAGATGAATGAATATTTGTGTGACAATTGTTGTGTTGACCCAGGTTGGCCAAGGAAGGAAGACCCTGGCACACATGCCTGAAAACCTGTGTGTGGTGGTGAAGTCTTCAGGGTGGCTCCACCCAGAGGCTCCCGGTCTCCTCGGGCCTCCACTCCATTTTTCTGCTGTGCTTTTAACCTTGTCTTCCCATAAGCGCGTGCCCATTCTCACACTGGTTGACCTATCCACCCCATTTATAGCTCAGCCATTCTCCTTTGCTTGTCATCAGTGAACATTTACAGAGCCGGCTCTGTGCCAGCCCTGAGCTATGGGAGGAGAAATAATGAGTGAGAACTTGTGGTCTAGAGAGAGACACGGACAGATGGACACACACCCATGAATAGGCTGGCGCTCCAAGTGAGAAGAGGGATCCTGTAGGACAAAGGGGAGAGACGTCGTGACTTTCCTATTCAGGGACAACAGGCTCAGGACACAAAGGTTTTTGTTGCTTTCAGCTCTGTGTCTTTCTCTGTTGTCCCTGCAGCTGCCCAGATGAAATCTTCCAGATGTCAGATGTCCACACAGGGGCTATTTGTTTGCTTCTGATCACAGACTTGTTTACAAAGCAAGGCTCGGGGAAAGCATTCCTTGTTCCTACAGAAGAATCCCGTGTCCTGGGGGTTGGGGAACTCAATGTTCCACATCAGTGTTGGTCTCTCCTGAAGGGCTTTCCACTCAGCCATGGGGCTGGGGGACGGATTACTTATTGGCCGGATTAAACGTGTCCTCAGGCTATAAAACTGGGGCCAGACTGATCTGTGCTCTGAGGGAAGAGCTCTAAGAATCGTGGCTGCCCTCTCCTCCTACATCATTGCAGGACTGGGAGGCTCTGGATAAGAGGGGATATCCCGCCTCAAAGGATTTTTTACTCAAGGGTGTCCGTTCATTTTATAATTTTACCAACTTATTACGTCGTTCATGCCTGGTACACGCTGGGCATCGGGCCAGGCTCTGGGGCACAGCAACGAGAAAGACATATTGAGTTCCTCCCCTGAGGAGCACGCAGCCTCAGGGGAGGAGCTCACGGCCTCAGGGGAGGAGCTTGGAGCCTCAGGGGAGGAGCTCACAGCCTCAGGGGAGGAGCTTGGAGCCTCAGGGGAGGAGCTCACAGCCTCAGGGGAGGAGCTCGCTGCCTCAGGGGAGGAGCTCACGGCCTCAGGGGAGGAGCTTGGAGCCTCAGGGGAGGAGCTCACGGCCTCAGGGGAGGAGCTCGCAGCCTCAGGGGAGGAGCTCGCTGCCTCAAGGGAGGAGCTCGCAGCCTCAGCAGAGGAGCTTGCAGCCTCAGGGGAGGAGCTCAATATATCTTTGAAAGAGCACAGGAGACACAGGAAGGGAAGGCAGGCAATGGAACGGGGTGTGCAGAGGCACTGGGGGAGGATGAATTGGGACATGTTGAGGGACTAAGAGAAGCCTGCATGGGCAGAGCAGAGTGAGAACGGGGAGAGCACCTGGAAGAGAGTGAAGGGCACTTTGCACCAGACACTCTGGAGACTGAAAGTCCGGAGTTTATTCTTAGGGCGATGGGAGCCATGGGAGCTGCGCTAGGGGAGTGAGCAGAAGGCTGGTGCCATTGCTTCCCTGGACCAGCAGCACGAGTCCTCCCCCTGGGCAGGCTCCTCTGAGCCTTCTCGTTCACTGCAGAGTCTTCCTAAATACCTCTTGTCCACCACTCCAGCTTTAGAACCTGTCCATGAAACTTCCCCGGGGCAGGATGCCAAATCTCCTCAGCATGGGACTGAGACTGCCCATTTGTTGAGACTGCCAAGAATAGGTAACTGAGTTCTTTGGAAGTAACTACTTACTGCCTTTCTTTTCCTGTGAATAATGGAGTGCTGTGAGCTCCTTTAGGGCAGAGGTCATGAAACAATCTCTTCTTATATTTTCAGTAGAGACCAGAGCATGGCCATTGTCGTCAACATCGTCATCATCAATTACATTAATTAGGCTGTGATTACTACACTAAGATTTTACATGCTGCATTGATTAGCTGTTGCTGTGTAACCTAACAGCCTAAAACCAGTGACTTATTGTATAACCACAGGTGTTTACTTTGCTCACACTTCTGTGGCTGGCAGCATGGACTGGGTTCGGTTGGGCAGTTCTTCCAGTATTGGCTGGTCTCTGTGCTTAGCTGCTGGTTCTGTTTTCCGGGATTGATTGACTGCTGGTTGGGCCAACGGTGACGACTGATCATGTGTCTCTCTTCATCCTTCAGGTGAGGTCGGGCTTATTCTTTATGGGGTGTTGAGATCTCGAAGTGAGAAGGGATATTCATTCAAAATGAGAAGGGAATACAATTGGCCAAATCAAGTCATGAGGCCATTCTCATTCAAGGGACAGAAGAAAGATTCTGCCACTTGACAGGAGGCATGGCATTGCAAAGGAGCGTGGATATAGCGGGACGTGAAAATGGGAGTGAGTTTTGCAAACAATTCATTTCATATGATTATCCGATTTCATCCTCAAAAAAGAAAAATTGAAGCCCCATTTTACAGATGAGCAGGCTGAGGCTCAGAGAAGATAAATATCTTACTCCAGAAGCTGATAATAGAGCTGAAATTAAAAACCCAGAGTTTATGACTCTACAGACAACACATGCTCTTAACCCTTGGGATGTACTGCCCACCCTACTTACTCACATGCAAAGACTTAAGGAAGTATGTTTTCCAGGAGGCCAGTCTCCACCATTGTCACCATCATGATCATCATCATATTTACCTAGTATTTATGAGATGCAAATGTGATCAGTACTTTACATGCATTAATTCATTTAATTCTCCCACCAGCCCAGTGAAATACGTGGTAATAATTTTCCCTTGTGATGTGAGTCAGGATTACACACTTCACAAGAAGAGGGACCACTGTACTCATTTTGATTTTCCCCGTATTTGGCACAATGTCTGGCATGAAGGGCACGGAACCTCACTCTATATTTGCTGAATGAATGAAGGAGGGGGGGCAAGAGACAGAGGAAGTGAACAGAGGCCCAACATGAAAAATCGTTAACTCAAAGTCACACAAAGTGGGACTAGACCTCACATTCCCAGCCTCCTCGTGCCAAAGACGAGCTGCTGGATGAGAACCTCTCTGAAGACTGTCCTCAGCTCCACTCACAAACCTCTCTAGTTTGCGCAGCTCCACCGGGCGCAGCACCATCCCCAGCCTCTTGCACTTGCTCAAAGAGCCCTGATCCACCACTGGCTCATGTCCTAACCTCTGTGGGCCCCACCTCTCCAGAGTGATTTCTGGGCTTGGGCCTGGCCTCCCCTTCCCCTGCAGGGAACCACAGCTACTCTTGTGCCATGGTCCAACTTGGCTGTGCTTGGGAAGGCTGATCATTCTCAAATTATTCCTAGACCCAGATGAACTGCCATGCAGCTGTCTGAAGGGCCCACACAGCACCTTCAGGGCCATTAAGGCCCCTGGGAGTCAATTTGGACAAGTGAAAGACAGTTAATTGATGAAGGGCCCACACAGCAGTTTCCGGGCCATTTTTTAGTTGATGAAAAATTGTCAGTGGCTGATTCTTCTCCCCTCTTCTCCCAGATCTGTGCCCCACTCTGCAGTGACACTCCAGCACCCGATAAAGATCAGCAAAGGCCTCCAGCCCTGTCAGCTGGGAAGCCCTGTCTAACATGAAGTTGTCAAATCCCAACCACTGAAAAAAATCACAGGACTGGCTGCAGCCGGTGTGAGCAAAGATTTGGAGCAACTAGAACTCTCGTGCACTGCTGGTGGGAATGTAATGCAGAACAGCTGCTATGGACAACAGGCAGTTACCTAAAATGTTAAACATACACCTACCATGTGGCCTGACTCTTTTTTCTTTTTTTCTTTTTTTTTTTTGAGACAGAGCCTCAAGCTGTCACCCTGGATAGAGTGCTATGGCATCAGAGCTCACAGCAACCTCCAACTCCTGGGCTCAAGCGAATCTCTTGCCTCCACCTCCCAAGTAGCTGGGACTACAGGTGCCCGCCACAACACCCGGCCATTTTTTGGTTGCAGCCGTCTTTGTTGTTTGGCAGGCCTGGGATGGATTTGAACCCGCTGGCTCAGGTGTACGTGGCTGTGCCTTAACCCGTTGAGCCACAGGCACCGAGCCTCTCTTGCCTTTTCTTTAGACACCTCTGACAGCCTCTGAGCTTCCTCTCCCTGAAGTCCCTTCTCCACTGGGCATAGAAATCTGGCTCTACCACACGGCCACAATCCTGTTCGTCCTCTGAATCTTCCAGTTAGGGCTGAATATTCTGCCTCTTAACACCCGAGAAATTCACAAGTTGAAGTCCTAATCCTAGGTCTCAGAATGTGAACATGTTTGCAGACAGGATATTTAAAGAGGGGATTAAGTTAAAAGGAGGCCATTAGGGTGGGCCCTAATCTGATCAGACTGGTACCTTTGTCAGAAGAGGAGGTTAGGACACACAGGGACCCTGGGGGTGTGTGCACACAGATGCCAGGCCGTGTGAAGTCACAGCAAGGAGGTGGCTGTCTGCAAGCGAAGGAGGGAGGCCTTAGGAGAAATCAACTTGCCAACATCTTGATCTTGGACTTCTGGCTTCTAGAAGTGTGAAAAAATAAATGTCTGTTGTTTAACCTCCCTAGTCTGTGGTGTGTCTTCATGGCTGCCCTTGCAAATTAATATTCTCCCCTTCTCAGACTCTGCTCTCCTGTGGCTCATAGAACAAGGTGCAAGCTTGGGACTGCACAATACACCACCACCGCCTCCTTCTCTGCCAGGCTCTGACAATGCTGGAGGATCACCTGGACGTGACTTTGCATTTGGCAACACAGTTCCCTCTGCCTTGGGCAGCCTCCCCTCCCTCTCAGCAGCGGGCAGCATCTGCGCTCCTTGGGTGGGAGGTGCATGACCATTGCCGACCCAGCGTAGAACCTGGCGCTGAGCAGATGTCAATGAAGGCTCGGAGAGAGGAAAAGAAGCCCCAAGGGGCACATTAGCAATACAGGCAGGGCCTGCTGTCTACGTAGCCTCAAAGCCAGTCTCATTTAAGTTAACTTATTTTTTTTTTACTTAACTCTAGTTTCTCACTTTCCTTTCATGACCACTAACTCTTCATAGTAATAAACATAATGGTGGGGGAGGGGATAATTAAGGTTAGATGCATGATGAAAAAAATCACTTTATTTTTTTAGACAGAGTCTTTGTCACCCTTGGTAGAGTGCTGCGGCATCATAGCTCACAGGAAACTCAAAACTCCTGGACTCAAGCAATTCTCTTGTCTCAGCCTCCCGAGTAGCTGGGACTACAAGCGCCTGCCACAACGCCCGGCTATTTTTCACACAGTCTTGCTCTTGCTCCAGTTGGTCTCGAACCTGTGAGTTCAGGCAATCCACGTGCCTTAGTCTCCCAGAGTGCTGGGATTATAAGCATGAGCCACTGGGCACCTGGCCAAAAAATTTTGGTACTTTTTAAATACCAAAAACGTGCTCACAATGCAAATTACCTTTTCCTTCTTATTTTTCACATTGTGTTCCTGCCTGTAAATCATGATCACCTCTTTCTAAGTTCAGGGGATTCCCTGAAGCAGACAGCACCCGTGTGGCCTGCCCACCCCATGCTGCGCTGCGGGAACAGCCCTGTGTGATGTGCCACAGACCTTTCCAGCTCAGGCTGGGATCACAATGTCCCAGGAAGAGACTTGGAGCACAAGACACTGGTGGCCTGGATACACCAACAAAACTTCAGCAAAAGCTGGCCCTCTCTAACCAAATGGCCAGGGAAAGGGCAGCGTAATCAGACAGAAAACTTCTAGACGAAACCTGCTGTATTCCAGCTACACCCCACAGGGGCCAGGCCAGCAAATGGGAGCCTGCACTTTCACACTGGCAAGGGTGTCAGGAGGCACCCAACGGCACCGCGGGAGTGGTGTCACAGCCCACCAAGGACAAAGCTGAGACTTTCGTCCTCCATTGCTGGCAGCAACCCCAGCCTTCCCCCAGCTCCCGTGGAGTCGGTCCACTTGGGGAGTCTGGAGTTTTACTTCTCCCTGGCAATTATGAGGCATCTCTCCTTGTCCCCCTAGAGTGGTATCAAGCGAGGTCTAAGGAGGGGCAGGACTTTTAGCCTCACCCAGCAGTAGTTGGCTCGCTCCACCAGAGTGTCGGTTGTCAGACCACACATGCAGCTGGCACTCTCACCCCCACTCGGCAGTGATGAGGACTCCCTCCGACTTGGGTGTCAACAGCAGCTGAGTGTGGAACACGGACTTCCACCTGCACAAGTCAGTCGTGAGGAGGCGCCGCACACATCCCCCTGTGGGAAAGGCGTCCGAGAAAGCCAGACAAGCAGGCTGAAGTCAGATCCAGAGTCTCAGCAGAATAGAAAAATGTCAGCGAGAAAAATCATGTGCCATATCAAGAACCAGGACGACCTCAAATGGGATACGTGACAGACAGTCAATAGATGCCAACATTAAGAGACAGAGATATCAGAATTACCTGACCAGGATTTTAAAGCAGTCATAGTAAAAGTGCTCTAAGGAGCAATTATCAATTATAAATATCAAATATTATTTTATAAATAAAATAAACACAAGAGTTCAGCAAAGAAATAGAAGTATAAAAAAGAACCATATGGGGAGTTTAGAATCTAAAAGCAAGATGACTTAATGAAAGTTCAGTGGATGGACTCCAGAGCAGGGTGTGTGGGACAAACTAAAGAATCAGTGAACTGGAGAATAAAACAATAGAAATTACCCTATTTGGGCTGGGAGAGGTGGCTCACACCTATAATCCTAGTACTCTGGGAGGCCGAGGTGGGCAGATTGCCTGAGCTCAGGAGTCGGAGACCAGCTTGAGCAAGAGAGAGACCCTGTCTCTAAAAACAACTACAGGTGGGTATCTGTAGTCCCAGCTACTCAGGAGGCTGAGATAAGAGAATTGCTTGAGCCCAGGAGTTTGAGATTGCTGTGAGCTATGATGCCATCATCGCACTCTACTGAGGGTGACAAAGTGATACTGTGTCAAAAAAAAAAAAAAAAAGAAAGAAAGAAAGAAAGAAATTACCCAATTTAAAAAACAAGGAGAAACCTAAAGTAAGGTCTAAAGGAAATTCTTTAAGCAGAAGAAAACAAATAAAAGAAGGAAATTTGGAATACCAAGAAAAAAAGAAACAGAATAATAGGCTTGGTGCCTGTGTCTCAATGGGCTAAGGCGCCAGCTACGTACACTTGAGCTGGCGGGTTCGAATCCAGCCCGGGCCTGCCAAACAACAATGACGGCTGCAACCAAAAAATGGCCGGGCGTTGTGGCGGGCGCCTGTGGTCCCAGCTACTTGGGAGGCGGAGGCAAGAGACTCGCTTGAGCCCAGTAATAGGAGGTTGCTGTGAGCTGTGTTGCCACAGCACTCTCTCCAGGGTGACAGCTAGAGG
>CAUYON010056176.1:0-27394 GCA_963573935.1 Arctocebus calabarensis
CCCATCGATCCACGAATGGATTAACAAATTGTGGTACATGTATACCATGGCATATTACGCAGCCTTAAAGAAAGATGGAGATTTTACCTCTTTAATGTTTACATGGATGGAGCTGGAACATATTCTTCTTAGCAAAGTATCACAAGAATTGGATAAAAATTATCCATTGTACTCAGTCCTACTATGAAGCTAATTTATAGCTTTCATGTGAAAGCTATAACCCAACTATAGCACAAGAATATGGGGAAATGGGCAAGGGAGGGCAGAGGAGGGGGTAGTTTGAGGTGGAGGGAAGGTAATTGGTGGGGCCACACCCACAGTGCATCTTACAAGGGTACAGGCAAAACTTACTAATTTCAGAATACAAATGTCTTCATACAATAAATAAGAAAATGCCATGAAGACTATGTTAAACAGTTTGATGAAAATATTTCAGATTGTATATGAAACCAGCACATTGTACCCCTTGATTATACTAATGTACACAACTCTTATTTAATAGTTAAAGAAAAAAGTCTGATGTGTATAACATGGAACACTACTCAGGTATGAAAAAGAGTGACTTAATTCCTTTTAAAGCCATTTGGATGGAACTGGAGGCCATTATCTTTAGTGAAACATTAAAAGAATGAAAAGGCAAACATCACCTGTATTTCCTGTTATACCAGAACTAATCAGTGAGCACACATGCACATAGAGGTAGGTCAAAGTCAATATGAATCCATCATGGGGAGGGGATAACAGTTGATAACTTACATAATAGGTACAGTGAATACTATCTGTGTGCTATGCACACATTTAACCATGACTCAAACATTATAAAAGCAAACCATGTAACCAGAAGTGTGTTTACCCCCATAATAGTTCGAAATAAAAAAAAGTGTATGTTCAATGTTAATATTGATATGTGCGATACTTTTTCCTTCATCATGTTGGATGACACCTATTTAGTTTCTCTTCACCCCTTTTGTTAATGTGCTATAAGAGCTGTGATTTTCAACTTTTGAGTGTTTTTATACTGATGCATCAAGATTGTTCATTTCCAAGTATAGAACGCTATTAAGTCTTTCCTCTAGGGTAGTCTCACGGTGAAAAATTTCTTTAGTATTTGCTTGTCTGAGAAAGACTTTATTTCCTCTTCATTTCTGAAAATTAATTTTGCAAGACATAAAATTATTGGCTGATTCTTACTGTTTTTAACAAAAAAAAAAAATGGGCCTAAATCTATTACAGCATGTGAGGTCTCTGCTGAGAGTCTGCTTTTAGCCTGGTGTGTTTTCCTTTTTATCTTTGTTGTGCCTTTCATTTTGCATCTAGTAGGATTTTCCCCCTTCAACTTGACTTTGACCATAGTGATGCCTATATGTGGTATTCCCTGGTAATATCTTATTTTCTATGAATCTTCCTAGTGTTTGATGATCGTCTCATTTCTAGATAAACTGATTCTCTGGCAATACCAGGAAATTGTCCTTAGTTATTCCCTCAAATAGATTTCCTTAAATTTTTCTTTTTCTTCATTCTCAGGGTTATTTAGGATTGTTATATTAGCTCACTTCATATAGGTCCATATTTCTGTAAGTGATTGTTCAACCTTCTTTATTTTTAATTCTAAAGCCTTATCTTAAAACTCTTGAACTCTTTCTTCTTGTTGTTCTAGTCTGTTGTTAAAGCTTTCTGTATATTTTTAATTTATCTAAATGACCCTTTTGTTTCTTTGAGGTATGTCACATCATTTCTTATATTACTCTTTCCTGAATTTTTCATTCATTTTCTGAAATATTATATTTTCTTTCTGTTGGTTTTAACTGTCTTATCAATCTTATTGACTTCAATTTCCATCCAAATTCTGGATTCTGTACCTGTCATTTTGGCAATTTACTTCTGTTTGGAGTCTGTTGTAGGACAACTATTTAGGGGGTATCAAAAATGCTTATTCTTTCATGTTTCCAGATATTTTTATGCTCAGTCCTTTTCATCTGAAGCCTCTTCTCTCATATTAAGACAGATAACTTTCTGGTGGACCTGGACTTTCTTATTTAGTGAAGGGAGAGTAAAGTCTGTGGATGGCACTCTTGAATCCTTTCTTCAAGTTCACAAGCTATTTTCAACAACAAAAAAAGTTTAAAGTGCTTTGAGAGCTTCTTAAAAACTGACCCATCAGAAGGTAATGGATGCACTGAGAGTCGGTAATTCAGCTGTTCTCCTGCATATTCCTGTTCCTATATGCTTTTCATCATCCAAGCTGGTGTTGAGTAATATTAGTCCAGAGTGGTGTGTTAGTCCTTAGGCTGTTTTTGGAAGTTCTGGTGGAGGGATGGATAGTCCCTTTCAATGGAATCAGGTGGTGTGAGTGTTTTCTCTGCCCATGTTTCCTCATGGCACTGGCCGTGGCAGCTGGTCAAGGCTATTCAAACTGTAGTTGTGATTACGAGGGCTGTGGAAATTTGCTCTACCTAGGTTAATGGGCAGAGGAAGCACATGGTGGTTTGTGACAATATTAAGCTGGGCAACAGTGGAGTGGTGGTGTGTGCCTTTTCGGGCTTTGGAGGCTTATGACATGAGTTTGGGCTTTTCTTCCACCCAGGTCTGGTGGCACCACCAGCTGTAGTGCGCCACAGGTGTGATGCTGATGGTGCTATCTAGATAGCATCACCTGGTGCTAGGGATTGTGGACACCCACTCTGTTCAGATCCCCCAGTGGAGGTGGAAAATGATGCCAAGTCATAGGTCCTGTGAGATGCTTCTCTTCCCTGATCCCTTTAGGCCTAGGAGGGATAATAGGGAGGTGGCAACTGTGGAGTCAATCCCTGCATACACAGCACTCTGGAGGTGATAACTCAGAGTGGCATTAGTTACAGGGACTTGGGATCAAAAAAAGTAAGAACAGGACCCTGGTGTTCCTGCTGTTTATTTCAGTCCAGCTGCACAATCTCCAAGCGGGTCTCTGATCAATCTAGAGGCTTGCTGTGTTGTTATTGGTGGAGTCTTACAGGTTGGGTTGCAGTTTCTGCAGGGAGTTTGTGAAGCCCCATGTTTCTCTCCTCTATTTCTCCATTATATGAGGGTGTATTTTCCAGGTACTTTCTGTTCTTACTAATTGGTTTACCCCACTTTCTTTTCTTTCACTATGGGTGCCTCAGTCACTTCTCTGATGATTCACAATGCTCTGACTAAGATGATCCATCCATAGGTAAATATATACTGACAAGTTTTGAACCTCTCCTGGAGAGCAGTGCGTACAGGCAGTTTTTAGTACACTATATTCAATAATAATTTTAAATATTAAACATTTCATACATAAAATTAACCAAAAAAACCCCATTATAAGTGGTTCTGATGCCACAGTACCAGCCAAAGGCTGAGGTGGCACTTCAGCTGCTGTGGTTGGGACACATTGAGCTATGGACAAGGGCAGTGGGGAAGTAGCCACAGTGCCAGCCTCTGGAGGTGCCAATGGTCTCAGCAATGAGGCAACTGGGACCTCAACACTGATCAACAACCTGCTGTCCTACAAGGTGCATAAGATTCTAGAGACAAGGATGGACAATGACAAGAAGATGTTGGAAGCTCTCAAAGAAATTTCACCCTGTTTTGCTGAAAATAGTTTGTTACTTGAAGAAATGTACATGGAGCTATTGAACATAGAAGTTTATCCATCAATGAAGAATTTGTAGGAATTTTCAAAGAAGTGAAGGTAGTAGGTAAACTCTTTCCACAAAGTATTTATTGAGAGCATACTGTATGCCAGTTTCTACTCCTCCTCCTTCATCTTGGTCTCTATTTCTACCACATATTATTGTGACTTCAGAAGCAGATCTTCACTAATGCTGGTTCTTAGAAAGTTGTATTATTGTTGTAGGAGATTATCTTAGGAATTTTATCTGTTTAAACAAAAAAAACCAATATTTCCTTGAATGACATTCCAAGATAACTATCCCTTCCTTGATAACCCTTTCTCCACTGGAGATTAGTTAGAATTGAGTTACCTTTTTACTGAAACTTAAATTATAAACTTTTCAGATGCATATCAATTTTAATACATAAATAATTGTTTATTATATTTGATAGTATAATATTCTTACTTTGGAATGAAAATAAATGTTATTTATGTTGTTATATTTTATTAATTTATTATGTAATATTTATTAATTATGCTAATATGTTATACTAACATATTTTTATGTGAGTTTTGGAAATGTTACACATGGCTTCTATGAGTGCTTAACAAAAAAGATTTTTTTTTGAGACAGAGTCTCACTTTGTCACCCTAGAGTAGACAGTTGAGTGTTGTTGCATCTCAGCTCATAGCAACCTCTATCGCTTGGACTTAAGTGATTCTCTTGCCTGAGCCTCCCAAGTAGCTAGAACTACAGGCACCCAACACAATGACCAGCTGTTTTTTTGTTGTAGTTGTTATTGCTATTTAGCAGGCCCAGGCGGGGCTCAATGCCACCAGCCTTGGTGCATGTGGCTGGTGCCCTACACACTGAGCTATGGGCACTGCCTCAAAAAGTTTTTTTTAACAATTTGTTAGGATTTAATTGACTAAGAACTAAAAATCTGGAAGGTTAAAGGAAAAATAGTGACATTAATAATCAACCTATCCAGATTGTGGTCTTTTATTTACTTATTTATTGATTGATTTTTATTTGTTGAATATTTATTTTGTGTCAGATCATTTTGTAAATGTTTTATACATGTTAACTATTAACATCTAATAAAAAAAAATCTCATAGGGTAAGTGTAACACTCCCATTCTACAGACAAATGATGATTAGAAGAGCTTTTTTAACTTCCAAAAGTCCTACAGTTAGTGGCAGAGCCAGGAATAAAATGAAGTTTGTCTCCAAAACTTATATTCTTCACATAGTATACCACTTATCACAGAATTAAGTGATCTCCAATTGTCAGTGAGAAGTAATTATGTGAGATATTTAAACTGTTTTTTTTTCCTGTAGTTTACTTAAAGCCCACATTCTGAATTTCCTATTTCTTCTTAGCAAAGCTGTTTGTTGAGGTTTTTTTTTTTTTTTTTTAAATAGGTAAGGATGGCTTTCCTTTGTTAAAGAAAATATTATTGTGGCACTTGTTAAAATGGGGAGAAAGTCTTTATTAAACACTAATATAATAAGGGTATTGTGGTAGTTGAGAGATGTCAGGTTCAACTCTGTGTAAACACAGTTGGGTATTTATAGACATAAAGCAAGTTGAGGGGGTCAGGGAGTGAGAAATTACTGAGAATAAACATTTTCTGTTAACCTTACCTAACAAGATTCTTCCTGATAGCAGGCCAAGGACTTAGACATCAAAAATGGAGAATGAGGAACTTCATCCGCTACTATTTTTTAAGGATGGGGGAATTCCCACTAAATATCCTTAGCAGGTTTTGTGCTAAGAATAAGCTGAGGAGATCAAAGACAGGGTAGGACCAGGGTCAAGTGTTAGTTGAGAAAAGAGGTCAGTGGAGATTAACTCAAGTTTGGCCATGGAGATGGTTCTTCTTCTGCAATGGATATTCTTTTTTTCTTTTGAAAAACATGTATATTTTTTATTTGGCCCTCTTTTATTCATTAAGGAACATTGGAACCACCTGCTGAGACTTGGTAATAAAGGCTATTTTCTGGATGGTATGGACCTTATAGTCAGTGGGATTTCTATGAAGACAAAAGAAAAACAAAGATAGAAGATAAGAATAGACTCTGAACCCAGCTTCTAAGTCTGGAAAGCAGCCAGTAGAGATGATGATTTCTACATGTTGATATTAAATCATCATAGGTGTTTGCATAAGGATGATGGGGGCAATCTGACAGATTTCCTGGTTTGAAATTTGATCATCCTTAGTGATAACATAGACATCAGTGACATAGCAATAGGTATGTCCAGAAGAGGGTGAAAGATTCAGGTGTTTGGTAAACTTCTTGAGTGGTCTACACAGCAAAAGGCACAGTTTGCCTAAGCTGTTCATAATGGTGACTTCTTTTAAGTTTATACCAAGCTGTCCAATTTCATCTTAAAAGGCTTCTTTAGATCTTGAGGGAACATCAGTTATAATGCAATCTAGGGTGTCAGTAAGAATCTTGTCAGTCAGGTTTTAGTTTGCAGTGATGCAAAATCAGAAGTGTGGGAGACAAATAAGAAATGCTAATTTGGAGGGGGAGGGGCAAGATGGCCTACTGAAGCCAGTCTCCAAAACAGTTCCCATCCAGAGGGAAAGATAATGTCCATAAAGTACCCAATTATGCTGAAGATGGGGATCCAAGCCAAGAGAGAAGAGTGATAACTGCAGGTCACCTCTGCTGAGGCAAGATGCAACACCAAGAAAGATAGCATCAGGTACAAAATTCATCCCAAAGGAAAAGTTTCCATCCCCTCTCCTAGGAAAATTGTGTTTCTTTCTTTCTTTTTTTTTTCTCTCTTCATTTGCTCCTGTAGACTTTCTACAGGTTAGCAGAGAACTGAGGACCTCTTGTCTCACCCCATGGGTGAGAGCTGTAGAAAGTGGGGTCTACTTCCCCAGAGGGACCCTGTTGTGACCCTTAGCACTCTCTTGCCAAGCAGAAAAATTGAACTAACATTTTGCCTGCCATTCTGAACTTCCAGTCCACCCTTCCTCCCTTGCCTGATGAACCAGAAGCCTAACCCCTGCAAAGACTATAGGAGGAGGCTCATGAGTAGTGCCCCTCTGCCCTGCCACACTAAGCACCCTGACCCTACCCAGCTAGAGCCCTGCATCTGGCCCTGCAAGAGCCACACATCCTGTGCCCCACCTTCCATCTCAGCCCTGCAGGAGCCTCCACAACATGCCCTGCCTGGCCAGAATTGTGATCCGAATACTCTCCTTGCTAAAGTCACTGAACCATGTGCAGCATCCCCCTCCCTACTGCTGCATTCATGTGCCCTGCACTACCAGAGCTGCTCCTACAGCCAGAACTCCCTGGTTGTGGCAGTCTCCTGAGAGCTGCACAGGATCACATCCTACAAAGATCCAGCAACAATAAAGCAATCCTGCCAGGGTCCAACCTTGAAGAGACACCTCCCCAATTCTGAGGACTGCCAGAAGAAACCAGAACTCCCTGCATAGGAATACCAGTGCTGCAGAGCGACAGGGGCAAAGGCATGGTGGCTGAGGGAGAAAAGCATTTCCTGACTTGTTACCATCAGGATTAGACTGCATCTAAGCAAAACACTCACCATGGCTATTGAGTACCTGATGCAGGAAGGCCTCAGGGCCCCCAGTTGGATTGTGGCAGAAGGTAGTGGCAGGGCCATGGGAGCATTGATCTTCCTTTGACTATAACTGGTGCAAAGCCCCAGAACATCTGCTTATTGGAGGGAGCAGGAACTCAGCCCTGTGGGGTCACCAGGGACTAGGTGTCAAAGAGGAGCAAAGTAGAGAAAGTGACACAGCCCTCTGGTTCAACTCTGCTACCAGGCAGGCATTTCTGACTCCACAGAGCACAAGAGCTAGCTAAATTTGAGCAGCCAGTCCATCTCCACCATCTAGTTGTTGGAGACCTTTCTAACTCCCCCATTTGAGTTCGTAATGACTGGATCAATTGATTTGGAACTCCTAATCTGGGCCAATCACCCAAGGACCCTCTTAGGTGGTGCCCTGGTTGTGTCGTAATGGGAAGGGTTGATTTTCCTCTTCCAGTTGTTGTCCATGGAGCGTGGGGTGTCTTAGTTGCTTGTATTTCTCCACAGCTAAGACATTATCAGAGTCACAGATACACTAGGATCAGAGAGGAACCAGTTGAATACAAGACAGAGCCACCTAACCTCACTGCACCAAGCAGGTTTCCTCAGCCTTAGACTGTAATACTGTACACGTTCTTTGCAAAGCTATAAGGGAAAAAGATGCAGTCGTCAGTCCCAGATCCTTGACAAAAGCCTGGCTGGTTAACCACAACTCCAGGAACTCCCAATCCAATATCACCTTACCTGCCCATCTAGACATTGATGAAAAACAATTATGAAGCATAGTCAGTGGAAAAACTCTGGCAACATAAATAATCAGAGTAGATCTCCCAAGGAACGATATGGGAGACACAGCACAAGATCCCATTCATAAACCAATGGCTGAGATGTCAGAAATCAAGTTAAGAATTTGGATAGCAAATAAGATCAAAAGAATGGAGGTAAAGATGGAATTAGAATTTCAAAGAGTAATTCAAAAGATGTCTCAAGAATTCAAAGATAAAACCAAAAATTTTGACACATTAAGGCAAGAACTTGCAGTCCTCAAATATCTAAGAAATACAGTAGAATCCCTCAGTAACTGAATGGAACAGGCAGAAGAAAGGATCTCTGACATTGAAGCCAAACTTTTGAACACTCCCAAATGCTCAAATAGGAAAAAAAGTGGAGAACAAAAATGGATCATTCTCTCAGAGAGCTCTGGGATAATTTGAAGAGATCTAATATTCACCATATAGAACATCTGAGGGTGATGAAGTTGCTGCGAAGCATACAGAGGCTTTATTTCATGAAATAATCAAAGAGAATTTTTCAGACATGCCAAGAGATTCTGAAATTCAGATAGCAGACAGTTTCAGAACGCCAGCATGACTCAACCCAAATAATAATTCTCATAAACACATTATAATTAGCTTCACCAAAGTTAATATGAAGGAGAAAATTCTGCAAGCAACCATACATAAGAAAACCACAACCTAAAAGGGGTAGAATATTAAAATGACTGCAGTTCTATCTGCTGAAATATTTCAAGATAGGAGAGGGGGTCATCAACATTTAATCTCCTTAAACAAAGTAACTTTCAACCCAGGATCCTCTATACAGCTAAACTGAGTTTTCTCTATGATGGAGAAATTGAATACTTCAATGACATTCACGTGTTGAAGAAATTTGCCATAACTAAACCATCTCTCCAGGATATTCTCAGACCTATCCTCCATAATGAAAAGCACAATCCTCCATCACCAAAGTAAACTCACTCAGAAACTTTTGATCAAGTTCCAACTTCCACGAATTAAAAATGTCCACTGTACTTTTGAAAAACTTGATACCCAAAATACTATCAGGTTTATCAATACTCTCAATTAATGTGAATGGCTTAAATTGCCCTCTAAAGAGGCACTAGGTTAGCTGACTGGATACAAAAATTCAGGCAAGACATCTACTGCATTCAAGAATCTCACCTTACCTTAAAAGATAAACATAGATCTCAGGTGAAAGGATGGTTGTCTATATTTCAGGCAAATGGAAATCAGAAAAAAGCAGGTGTTGCAATTTTATTCCCAGATACAACAGGCTTTAAACCAATAAAAGTAAAGAAAGATAAGGATGGTCACTTCAAATTTTTGAAGGGCAACACTCAACATGATGAGATTTCAATTATTAATATTTATGCACCCAACCTGAATGCACCTAAATTTATTAGAGAGACTCTAACATACATGAGCAACTTGATTATATCCAGAACCATAATAGATGGAGATTGTAACACCCCTTTGGCAGTGTTGGATAGATCCTCCAATGAGAAGCTAACCAAAAAAATTTTAGACTTAAATTTAACCATTCAACAACTGGATTTAACAGATATCTACAGAACATTTCATCCCCAAAAGACTGAATACACATTCTTCTCATCAGCACATGGAACATCCTCCAAAACTGATCACATCTTAGGTCACAAGAGTAACTTCAGCAAATTTAAAAGAATAGAAATTATTATTATTTTTTTTATTTTCTGAGACCATCATAGACTAAAAGTTGAACTCAGTAACATCCAGAATCTACTAACTCATACAAAATCATGGAAACTAAATAACCTCAAGCTGAATGATAGATGGGTCATAGATGATATTAAAAAGGAAATTACCAAAATTTTTGAACAAAAAAATAATGAAGACTCAAATTACAAGAACCTCTGGGATACTGCAAAAACAATCCTAAGAGGAAAATTTATAGACTTGCAAGCCTTCCTTAAGAGAACAGAAAGAGAAGAAGTCAACAACTTAATGGGACATCTCAAACAACTGGGAAAGGAAGAACATTCCAATCCGAAATCCAACAGAAGAAAAGAAGTAACTAAAATTAGAGAAAAATTAAATAAAATTAAAAACAAAAGCATCATACAACAGGTCGATCAATTAAAAAGTTTTTTTTTTTTGCAAAGGTCAACAAAATAGATAAACCTTTAGCCAAAGTAACCAGAAATAAAAGAATCAAATCCCTAATTTAAACAATCAGTAATGATAAAGGTCAAATAATGACAGACTCCTCAGAAATTAAAAAAAAAAAAATTCCTAAGGAATATTATGAAAACCTCTACTTTCAGAAGTATGAAAATCTGAAGGAAAAATATCAATACTTGGGAACATGCCGCCTTCCTATACTTAGCCAGAAAGAAATGGAAATTTTGAATAAGCCTATAATGAGTTCTGAAATAGCATCAACTATAAGAAATCTCCCCAAAAAAGAAAAGCCCAGTAACAGATGGCTTCACATCAGAATTGTACCAAACCTTTAAAGAGCAAGTAGTACCTATATTACTTAATGTTTTCCAAAACATAGGAAAAGAAGGAGTACTTCCCTACACATTCTATGAAGCATATATCACCCTGCTACCCAAGCCAGGAAAAGATCCAATAAGAACAGAAAATCATAGATCAATATATGTAATGGATATTGATGCAAAAAATATTCAATAAGATCCTAGGAAACAGAATCCAACAACACACCAAACAAATTATACATCACAACCAGGTGGGTTTCCAATCCAGAGTCCCAAAGATGGCTCAATATACTTAATTCCAAAAATATAATACATCACATAAACAAATTAAAAAAAAAAAGACCATATGATTCTCTCAATTGAGGCAGAAGAAGCTTTTAATAATATCCAACATCCTTTCTTGATCATAATGCTTAAGAAAATAGGTGAGGTATACAAGAAACATTTCTTAAACTGATATAAGCCATCTACAGCAAACCCATAGCCAATACCTTATTGAATGGAATAAAATTTAAATCATTTCTGCTAAGATCAGGAACAAGATAAGGATGTACACTGTCTCCACTGCCTTTTAACATTGTAATGGAAGTCTTAGTCACTGCAATCAGGCAAGAGAAGGCAATCATGGGGATCCAAGTATGACCAGAGGAGATCAAACTGTCACTATTTGCAGATGGTATGATTATATATCTGGAAAACTCCAGGGAATCAACTACAAAACTCTAAGTAGTGATCAAGGAATACAGCAATATCTCAGGATACAAAATTAACACTCACAAATCTGTAACCTTTATATATACCAACAATAGTCAAGGAGAAAAAAAAATCAAGGATTCTATTCCCTTTCTAATAGTACCAAAGAAGATGAACTATCTGGGAGTGTATCTAAGGACGTGAAAGACCTCTATAAAAAGAACTATGAAACTCTGAGAAAATAAATAGCTGAAGATATTAACATAGGAAAAGTATACCATGCGCATGGCTGAGAAGAATCAACATTGTCAAAATGTCTATACTACCTAAAGCAATCTACAGATTTAATGTGATCCCTATTAAAGCACCTCTGTCATACTTTAAAGACCTGGAAAAATTAGTACTTTGTTTTATATGGAAACAGAGAAAACCTCAAATAGCCAAGACATTACTCAGAAATAAAAACAAATTTGGAGGAATCACACTTCCACACTTTAGACTATACTGTAAATCAATAGTGATCAAAACAGCATGGTATTGGCACAAAAACAGAGAGGTAGATGTATGGAACAGAATTGTAGACCAAGAGGTGAACCCAGACACTTATCATCATTTGATTTTTGATAAGCCTATCACAAATATAAATTGGGGGAAAGATTCCCTATTCAATAAATGGTGCTGGGTGAATTGGCTGATATCCTGTAAAAGACTGAAACTGGATCCACACCTTTCTCCTCTAACAAAAATTGACTCTCACTGGTTAAAGGACTTAAACTTAAGACATGAAAATATAAAAGTTCTTAGATAGAGTGCAGGGGAAACACTTGAAAAAATTGGCCTGGGAGACTGCTTTATGAGGAGGACACCACTGGCAACTGAAGCAGCATCAAAAATATATTACTGGGATGTGATCAAATGAAAAACTTCTGCACTGCCAATAACACACTAAGTAAAGCAAATAGCCCTCAGAATGGGAGGGGATTTTTGTAAGTTATACTTCTGACAAAGGTCTAATAACCAGAATCCACAGAGAACTCAAACTTATTACTAAAAAAAAAAAAAAAGAAAGAAAGAAAGTGATCTCCTTTCATTGTAGGCAAAAGACATGAACAGAAGCTTCACATGGTCTACAGACACATGAAAAAATGCTCATCATCTTTAATCAGAGAAATGCAAACCAAAACCACTCTGAGATACCATCTAACGCCAGTAAGATTAGCCCATATCACAAAATCCCCAAATTACAGATTTTGGTGTGGATGTGGAGAAAAGGGAATACTCCTGCACTGCTGGTGAAAATGCAAGCTAGTACGTTCCTTTTGGAAGGAAGTTTGGAGAATGCTTAGGGATCTAAATGTAGAACTACTGTTTGATCTGGCAATTTCTCTTTTAGGTGTATATCCAAAGGACCAAGAATCATTTGGCAACAAAGATACTTGCACCAGATTGGTCATTGAAGCTCAATTCATAATTTCCAAGTCATGGAAGAAGCCCAAGTGCCCATCAGACCATGAATTGATTAATAAATTGTGGTGTATGTATGTATACCATGGAATACTATGCAGCATTCAAAACAATGGAGACTTTACCTCTTTTATGTTTACGTGGATGGAGCTAGAAAATATTCTTCTTAGTAAAGTGTGTCAGGAATGGAAAAAAAAATGTATCCAATGTACTCAGGACTACCATGAAACCAATTTATAATCATTCACACTTCTATATGAAAAATGAAACAAAATTATAGCCTAGGATAAAGGAGGACGGGGGGAGATGAGAAGGGAAGGGGGTGGATTGATAGAGGGAGGGTTTATAGGGCAACTACACCTATGGAGCATATTGCAAGTACAAGTTGGATCTATCAGGTATAGAACACAAATGTCTTAGTGTTGTAATTAGGCAAATGAGGTGAAGGCTATGTTAATTAGTAGAATGTTGGCATTCCAGTTTGTACAAATAATCAATACATTGAATCCCATAATGGCATAAATGTATTCATGATTTATGTACAAATGATACAATAAAGAATAATAATATAGAGAAATATGAAAACAAATATGAACTGATTCTCCATTAAAAATACTAATTTGGAGGGTTGTATTCAGATATTGAAGGAAACTAAAAGAATTGAGAATTTTGTAAGAACTGAAAAAATGTGGAAGACAGCAGGACTCAGTTTAATCCTGATTTGCAGTTAGATAAAGTAGAAATTCAAATGAAGCTTAACAAAAGATAAAAACTTAAAAACAATAGATAAAAATAGCTCAAAGACAATTAACTGGGAAAAAATGTAACAACCCTCCAAGGTGTGCTATAGTTTTCTTTTGAAACATAACACTTCTATATTTATTTCCCTTTTTGTTGAAACATAACACAGTAAGATCATTTTCTTTTTTTTCTTTCTTTTTTTTTTTTTGTTTGAGACAGAGCCTCAAGTTGTCACCCTAGATAGAGTGCTGTGACATAACAGCTCAATAGTCTCGCTAATAAGTGAAGAGGAAATGGTAGAATTAGAAGAGTAGAAAAAGATTTTGCAACCACTGTTGAATTTATGGATCTAGTTTAGAACTTCTCAGTATTAACATTTTGGGCTAGTTAATTGTCAGGGACTGTCTTTTTTGCTGTATGATGTTCAGCAGCATCCCCAGCTTCTACCCACCAGATGCTAGTAGGACTGCCTTACATCCAGAGGCAAAATCACAGGGGTTGAGAGCCATTGATGTAACCATTGGAAATTAACAGGTGCTAACCTCACAGAAAGAGAAACAACCAGGTATGTGACTCCTGATAAAGGTATACATCATCATGCAAGAAGAATTATTGTCAAGCTTCTAGATCTAATTGTCAGTTCCTAGGCATAACTGGGGACAGAGAGATGTGTTAACACCATGAAGATGTCAAGAAAATCTGGAATGCCAGGAACTGTACAAGTTCACTTCACTTTATTCTATTTTTTCTTACAATTTGTTTGTTGAAAAAACCACCATTTCTTCAACAAATAAATTATAAGAGAAAGGGGATAAAGAGAAATGAGCTTGTACAGTATAGTGAAGAAATGGTGGTTTCTTCAACAAATAAATTATAAGAAAAAGAGAATAATGAGAAGTGAGAATCTATATAGAACACAAGAGAAATGTCAACAAATTGCTATTAAATCTTATCTGGTTCTTGAGTTGAACAAGTTATTTTAAAAAGAGGTTACTGGGGAAATTTGAACAATAAATAAATATTTAATATTAAGATATTATTTTTAAATGTTTAGATGTAAAAAAGATATCATTTTTTTCTAATTCCTCTTAAAAGAACATATTGATATGTTTATGGATAAACTGATATATCTTAAATTTCTTTCTCTTTTTATATTTTTGTGACAGAGGCTCAATCTGTTTCCCTGTCACCCTGGTTAGAGTGATGTAGCATCAGAACTCACAGCAACTCTTGGGCTTGAGAGATCCTCTTGCCATAGCATCGCACAATACCCAGCTTTTTTTTTTTTTTTTATTTGGGGGGATTCATTGAGGGTACAAAGAACCAGGATACATTCATTGCTATTGTTAGGAAAAGTCCCTCTTGTAATTGTGCCCCACCCCCAAAAGGTGTGTCACACATTGTGACCTCTAGCACTCCTCCCTCCTTCCCTTTTGACCTCTCACACTCCTCCCTCCTCTGCTTTTCCCTTCCCAGAGCCACTCCCTCCTTCCTTCTCTCTGCTCTCCCCTTCCCCTACCCCCACCAGGGGGTTTCCATTTCTAGGGATGGTGAGCATTTTTTCATATGTATGTTAGCCATCCATCTGTCTTCTTTAGAGGAGGTTCTATTCATCTCTCTTGCCCATTGATATATAGGATTGTTAGCTTTTTTATGTGGATTAATTTGAGTTCTCTATAGATCCTTATTATCAAGCTTTGGTTGGTCTGATTTATTCAAAATATGCAAATATGCTTTCCCATTGTGTAGGTTGTCTATTTGCTTTGGTTGTTGTCTCCTTAACTGTACAGAAGCTTTTCAGTTTAATTATGTTCCATTTGTTTATTTTTGTTGTTATTGCAATTGCCACGGAAGTCTTTATGAATTATTTCCCCAGGCCAATGTTGTCAAGTGTTTGTCCTATACTTTCTTTGAGGATTATCATTTTGTGCCTTAAATTTGGGTCTTTTATCAATCATTAATCAGTTTTCATGAGTGGAGGAAGGTGTGGGTTCAGTTTCAGTCCTTTTGCATTTGGATATCCAGTTCTCTGAACAACATTTATTGAATAGGGATTCTTTCCGCCAGTGTATGTTATTTAGTTTATCAAAGATTAGGCAGCTGCAAAAAAAAAAAGATTAGGCAGCTGCAAGATGTTAGTTTCTTTTCCTGGTTTTCTATTCAAGCTCAAATGTCTATGTCTCTACTTTTGTGCCAGTACCATGCTGTTTTGACCACTACATCCTTGTAGTGGGGCCTAATGTCTGGTATTCTGATGCCCCTAGCTTTGTTTTTATTACTAAAAACTGCCTTAGCTATACATGGTTTTATCTGGCTCCATACAAAATGAATAATTATTTTTTTCCAGTCTTAAAAGTATGATGTTGGTACTTTAATAGGGATGGCACTGAACCTGTAGATTGCTTTCGAAATTATAGACATTTTAACAATGTTGGTTCTTCCTAGCCATGAACATAGTATGTTCCTCCATCTGTTAATATCTTCTGCTATTTCTTTTCTTAGGGTTTTGTAATTTGCTTTATAGAGGCTCTTCACCTCTTTTGTTAGATATATTCCTAGGTATTTCATTTTCTTTGAAGCTACTGTGAAAAGTATTGTGCCCTTAATTAGCTTCTCATCCTGGCAGTTGTTGGTGTATACAAAGGCTTTTGACTGTTGGATATTTATTTAATATCCTGAGACATTAATGTGTTTTTTGTTCACTTCCAGGAGTCTTGTGGTTGACTCATTGGGGTTCTCTAAGTATAAGATATTATCATCAGTAAAGAGGGAGAGTTTGATCTCCTCTACTCCAATTTGTATGCTCTTTATTTTCTTCTGTTGCCTGATTATATTGATTAGAACTTCCAGCTCTATGTTGAATATTACTGGTGATAGAGGAGAAACTTGTCTGTTTCCATTTCTAAGTGGAAAAGCTTTCAGTTTCACTCCATTCAGTAAAATATTAGTTGTGAGTTTGTCATAAATAGCTTCCATCAGTTTAAGAAATATGCCTCCTATGTCTATATTCTTAAGTGGTCTAATTATAAAAGAATGCTGGATTTTATCGAATGCTGTTTCTGCATCTATTAAGAGGATCATATGGTAGGAGACCATGTACCAAGCTTGTGGAAATGGTCACAGGCTATTGAGGGAGGTGAGCTGGACAATCTCCTAGCCTATATGGAGAAGTTTGGCTGACAGGAGACAAACCCTCAAGCAGCTTGCATGCATTGATTGGATACGATAAGTCACTCATTATCAAGCAGGTGTTAGACATCCATGGTTCAGCAGGGTGGGAGTCGAGCCTGGGGAGAAAGAGAACATATTGATCATTAAGCATGTAGCTCTCGTATGTAGGCCCCCACACCTTTTGTATAAAGCTTCAATAAAAAGCCATGGCAGAGGTTGTTCAAGGCTCTCCCTGGAATATGGGAAGCCCCCCTCTTGCAGATACTTGTACCTTCAATCAATGTTCCTGGATGATTTTGTTTTCGTGGTGACAGGGTGCCACAATGGGCACCAAAATAATGACGATGAAAGTGGGATAGTGGACACACACCAACATAATGGCATCTCAGGCAGGACAGTGGACATGCACCAACATAGCTGGACCATGTCACAGACCAAAAGGCAGAAGTACATTCGATCAGTAAGTGAAACCTTGGCAAACAACAAGAAGGAGTTCACAGGGAAAGAAAGGGCAATTCCCCATCCATAGACAATATAGGGGTACATCCCTCAGAGTAAGTGGACCTCTGGCAAATAGTAAAAAAGAGAACAGAGGGGGACATCACTCAGAGTAAGTGGACCTCTGGGAAATAGCAGTAAGTATGTAAAGTCATTTTGTTCATCATGGTGATGTGTCTGTGTTTGTTAAATTGTGAGAGATCATTCTGTAAATCAAAGAAATTCCTATTAAGTATTTAAATGTTGTGGCAAACAGTAAAAAAAATAACCAAAAGAAAATGCCACGTTGGTAGTAAGTGGGACATTTTTGGTAAACAATAAAAAATAAGTGTTTGATTTCATTATGTGAACTTAATAGTAACTTAAGAGAAAGAGCCTGAAGAAAGAACAACTTTCCAGAAGAATCATAACTCAAATTAATTAGTCAGAAGCCTCACAGTTAAAACTACTAAATTCAATAATAGTAGAAAGCTAATACATGTGAGAATGTGTTGAAGGAGGAATTGCAATCACAATGGCCATTTTTCATTTAATAATTAAAAGAAACAAAGAGAATGAAAACTCTCAGGTATATACCCTAAGGGAGAAAAGGGTTCCTTTGGACAAATGAATGCTACTTTCAGCTTAATAGGAATGGAACACATTTGCAGCAGAAAAGCTTAAAGTCAGATTGAACCTGGGTCCCACTGGCAAAAAATGCGAGTATGGAGATCTAAACAATTTATTTCCTATAAAGGAAAACCTGATATGTCTGAACAGGAACCTGATAATGTGTTAACTTGATAATGTGCTACCTTGGGGTCGAGGACCTGATAATGTGTTAACCTGATAATGTGCTACCTTGGGGTCGAGGGTATGCTTATATTATAACAAAACAGTAAGAAAAGTGGTGCCTACCTTCTGTTTTGAACCTCTACAGGAGCAAGAAACCTCACCAGTCTTAAAGATTTTTCTAAGTAACATCTCATTACGTGTCTACTGATTAGGTGATGGAAACCAAAACACATCTGTGACTATTGTTGCTTGCTTAGGTAATCTTTTCTCTCTATTGCTCCCTCCTGCTAAACCAGTTTCATGTGGGAGGTTCAAACACATGGTAAATAGAGATAAGAATCACACCTATGGTGCATACAAAATGCAAGGATACATGTAGAATATATTAGTATAGAGTATGAATGTCTTAACACAATAATTATGTAAAGGAGATGAGTTATATATATTGACCAGTGTGATGTAAGCATACGAAATCAGCACATTGTGCACCATAAATGCATTAATGTATACATGAAAAAAAGAAATATAAAGATGGAAAAGAAATATATAAGAAAAAGACAGTCAATAATAGGCCTTCTGTATTTAGTTTCTTCCCCTCTCTCCTGTGCTTTCTCTTTTCAAATCCTAATCACCTCTTCTGTAGAGTGGTTTGAAGAAAGTAGACAAAAACCTTTAGAAACAAAAAGGAAAGAGAAAAGACAGGACATGGAAATAAATTCCCTTTCACAAATAAAAGCCTTTAGACTCTGGGGTGAGAGGAGACTTTGGCAGATTGACACCCCCTGTCCCTTTAAGGCAATCAAAGTTTCTATATGGATGGGAAGGATTGTAAAGGACAAAAAGACTGACAGTTTGTATAACATTTTCATTTCAAACTATTCTTTGGTAAAATAGTTTCTTACTTTTATGCTAAGGGAGAATCCTGCCCTCAATGTGCCGGACCTTTGAAACCCCAGAGACAAATGTGGAGAAATTAAACCAGACCAACAAATGGCAATGGAGGAAAAATAGATAAATTAAATTATTTACTTATTTATATGGCTATCCTGCACCTATGGTTAGTCTACTTCTTGCAGGCTTGTACCTAATCTGTGTCCTGCCTGATGGCCTGGACATGGACCAAAGAAGGAAAAGACACTCAGGGGATAGTGAGCCCTTTGCAGATGGCAAGAGGGAGTAACAAAGGGGAAGCAAGATTGGACCTTGAACCATTTATGGAAACTCCATTTGAAATAAGGCCTGGATTCAACTAGCAAATAAAAAACTCTGCAAGAAAAGCAGAACCTTTGTTCACCAGGTAACACAATTTATTACAGATGAAATGGAAACCATAAATTCTCTCAGCCAAAGATTTTCTCAGTTTGAAATATCTTTATAGGATGTGTCAGTCTCTAGCTACTAGAGGGACAATTAGAAAACATTGAGACCACCTCCAGATCTGTGTATTTCGTTAATTGGAGAAAATAAATTACTGGTAAACTACCAAAGTGCATTTAAAAGATACCATTATTTTCATTTGCTGTGAAATCTTGATCAACCTCCACTAAGGAACCTCTAGCTGCTCCCCATATCATCGTCCAGTTTCCACAGGAAATAGTTTAGAGTGGTCAACGTCCCTTTTCCCAGTGGCAGTTTAGAGCTTCCGTGCAGAGAGGAAGTATTGATATGGGGTTCCAATACTCAGGGAGCCCCCCATTCTCTAGGCCCAGGTGAGCTCAGCATGCACCCTTTAGGCTCTAACAATGTAATTAAAAAAGCAGTCAGTTTTGTAGTAGTTAGCATATGTCACTAATTCCACTTCTCCATCAGAAGACTGTCATTAGCATCTGGAGATTTGGTGACACAACAGGTAAAACATCAGACTTCTTATTTCTGGCAATAATTGCACTGGTCTTGGCAAAGGTGAGAGAATTTTACTTATTTACTGCTCCTCCATACATCAGCTTGGAAATGGTATGAACTCAATGACACTACCCTTTCCCCACCTGACATAAAAACCTTGGGCATTGGTTAATACTTCGTATGGAAGCATCATTGATTAAGGATCCTACAGGTCAGATTGAGACAAACAGGTGATAAAATGTGTAAGATCAGTATTATTACTGCCAATATCAACCATTTCCATATTGTTTGGAGGGGAGGAAGTAATTTGACTTAAGGAGTGCAATCTGTCACAAAAGTTGGAAATCTAAACACTTTCAACAGTATGGCTAATGTCTTCTCTTTTTTTCTTCTATGAAAGCCCTCACTGGCTTCACTGAGGTACTTGTGTTAATTATCTTGTGCTTTTTGTTCTGTTACCTAGCTAGGGGAGCTCCTCAGTGAAGATGACGGACAAGACAGACAACTGCAGGTTTCTGCCTTACCCCTTACAAGAAAGTCTTGGGAGGGAAAAGGGGGCAGATGTAGGAGACTGTACACTAATCTGGTGTAAGTGGTCACCGGCTATCAAGGGAGGCACTGGGAATGGAACACTCTCCTTGCTGGCATGGAGATATTTGGCTGCACGGACACAAGCCCTCAAGCAGCTGCATGTGTTAATGAGATAAGATTGGTCACTTAGTAGCAAGCAGCTGTTATACATTGGACATTCGTGGTGCAGTAGGGTGGGAGTACAGCCTAGGAGGAAAGAGCACGTAGTGATCATTAAGCATGTAGGTTTTGTGTTTGGGCCCCCACATCTGTTGTATAATGCTTCCATAAAAGGCCATGGCAGAAGTTGTTCAAGGCTCTCCCTGGAATATGGGAAGCCCCTCTCTTGCAGGCATTTGTACCTTTAATCCATGTTGCCGGCTGCTTTTATTCACATGGTGATAGGGTGCCACAGTGGGCACTGATATCATATTGTCTTTGTCTTTGTTTATGTTGATATGGTGAATAATGTTTATGGACTTGCGTATGTTAAACCAGCCTTGCAGCCCTGGGATGAAACCTACTTGATAATGATGTATGACTTTTTTGATGATAAACTGTCATATACTGGCAAGGATTTTGTTCATAATTTTTGCATCTTATATTCATTAGCAAAATTGGTCTGATGTTGTATTTAGTTGGGTCTTTTCCTGGTTTCGGTATCAGGGTGATGTTTGCATTGTAGAATGTGTTGAGGAAGATTCCTTCCTCCTCAATGTTTGGAATAATTTCTGCAGTATGGGAATAAGCTCTTCTTTGAAGGTTTGATAAAATTCTGGTGAGAAGCCTTTGGGACCAGTGCATTTATTTTGTTGGGGGATTTTTTGTTTCTTTGATGTAAGTGTTTGAAATGGATTGTTCAGGACATCTATTTCTTCCTGCCTAAGTCTAGGGAGAGGGTGTGATTCTAAATATTGATCCATTTCCTTCACATTGTCAAATTTCTGGGCATAGATTGTCTTGCAGTATTCAGAGGTAATCTTTTGTATCTCTGTGGCATCTGTTGTTATTTCTCCTTTATCATTTCTGATTGAGGTTACTAGAAATTTTACTTTTCTGTTTCTGGTTAGTCTGGCCAATGGTTTATGTACTTTATTTATTTTTTCAGAAAACCAACTCCTTGTTTCCTTAATTTTCTGAATGATTCTTTTGTTTTCAACTTCATTAATCTCTGATTTAATTTTGGAAATTTCTTTTCTTCTGCTGGGTTTAGGCTTAGATTGTTCTTTTTTCCAATTCCATAAGCTGGCTTGTGAGTGTTGGTGCATTCTCTTTCTGTTTTTTTGGATGTAGACATCTAAAGTGATAAATATTCCTCTCAGAACTGCTTTTGCTATATCCCACAGGTTTTGGTAGCTTGTATCTTCATTGTTGTTATGCTCAAGGAAGTTAATGATTTCCTGTTTTATTTCTTCCTGCATTCAACTTTCATACAGGATAAGGTTGTTTAATTTGCATGCCTTTGTGTGGGGTTGAACTTTTTGTTTTTTTAGTTGAGTCCCACCTTTAATGCTTTGTGGTCTGAGAAGATACCAGGTAAAATTTTAATTCTTTTGATTCTGTTGAGGTTTGTTTTGTGTCCTAGGATATGATCAATTTTGGAGAATGTTCCATGGGCTGATGAGAAGAATGTATATTCTTTAGCTTTGGGGTGGAGTGTTCTATCTATGTCTATCAATCACAGTTTTTCCAGGGTCTCATTTAAATCCCATATATCTTTGTTTACTTTCTGTTTAGAAGATCTGTCCAGTTCTGTAATAGTAGTGTTAAAGTCGCTGTTATTATGTTGTTATAGGATATCATATTCTCAGACTAATTAAGGTCTATTTCAAGAATCTGGGAGCATTTAAGTTGAGTGCATAAATATTTAGAATTGAAATGTCTTCTTTTTCCCTTGATGAATATGAAGTGTCCATTTTTGCTTATTTTGGCTTTAGTCTTTCTAAATACACTTGTATTTGAACATAAGATGGCAACTCTTCTTTTCTTCTGTGAATTCTGTTTGCCTGAGAAATTGTCTTCCAACTCTTAACTCCGAGTTTTAATTTGTCTTTTGAGGCTAGGTGTGTTTCCTGCAAACAACAAATGGATGGCTTGTGTTGTTTGAATCCAATTAGCCAATCTATGCCTCTTCAGTAGGGAATTCAAGCTATTAACATTTATTGAGATAATTGAGAAGTGTGGTAGTGTTCTATTTATCTCATTTTGTAAAAGCCCATTGCTTAGTTTTATCTTTTCCATCATTGTGGAAGGTAGGTTCTGTCCTTCAATTTCTGGGTACTTACTTTGCTGGTAGTCCATTGTGATGTAGGTAGGTAGAATAGGTTGAAGTATTTCCTATAGAGTTGGTCTTGTGGCAAATTTCTTCAATGTTTGCATATCAGTAAAAGATTTGATTTCTCCATCAATTTTAAAGCTTAGCTTAGCTGGCTATAGAATTCTTGGCTGGAAAATTATTTTGTTTAAGTAGATTAAAGATAGATGACCTTCTTCATCTGGCTTGAAAAGTTCAAGTTTCATTACGGAAGTCTGCAGTCACCCTGATGGATTTGCCCCTGTAGGTTAATTGGCACTTACTTCTGGCAGCCTACAAAATCTTTTCTTTTGTCTTGACTTTGGACAGGTTCATCATGATTTGTCTTGGAGAAGCTCTAATAGACTTGAGGTGACCTGGGGTCTGATAGATCTCTGAAAGGAGTGTGTCAGAATCTTTGTCAATATTTGAGAACTTTTCAGTTATAATATTCTCTACTATGGCTTCCATTCCCCTGGGGCATTCTTCTTCCCCTTCTGGGACACCTGTAACTTGTATGTTTGAATACTTCATAAAGTCCTATAATTCTGTCAGTGAATGTTATGCTTTCATTCTCTTATTTTCTGCCTTTTTAACTATCTGAATTACCTCAACAGCTTTGTCCTCTACTTCTGAGATTCTTTCTTCTGCATGGTATAATCTGTTAATGATACTTTCTACTGCATCTTGAAGTTCCCTAATTGACTGCTTCAATTCCTTCAGCTCTGCTATATCCCTTCTATATTCTTCATATCATTAATCTCCTACTTAATTCTATTTTTAGATTTCCTTTTGATTATTTTCCACTTTATCAGCAATTTGCTTCATTGTTTTCATCACCAGTATTTTAAATTCCCCTTCTGTCATTTCTAACATTCCTTTATAGGTGGAATCTTGTGCAGTAACTACCTCATGTTCCCTTGAGAGAGTTGATTTGGACTGGGTTTTCATGTTGCCAGGATTTTTCTCTTGTTTCTTCCTCATGAGTGTTTTATTTTATCTATTTCCTTGCTCTAATTTTCTTTTCATTTCCTCTTGCTCTTTAAACTATCATTCCTCTGACCTAAAGTTTTGATGGGTCTTTTTGGTACAGGACTGCATTCTGGCAACCTAGCTTCCATAGCCTGACCACAAGCCAAGGCATGTGCTGTTTTCTATTTTTAATAGAGATGAGGTCTTCCTTTTGCTCAGGCTAGTCTTGAACTCCTGAGCTCAAGCAGTCCACCTCCTTTGGCCTCTGAGAGTGGTAGGTTTATAGATTTGAGTCACTGTGCCCAGGTTGAATTTTATTTAAAAAATTTAATTTTTAGGGAAGAGAGAAAGTGGTTGGGGAGAGAACTAGAAAGCAAATAAGTGAAAGACAAAACAAAAGTACACCTGAATTGATAATTGCTGAAGCTGGGTGATGGGTATTTATATTCTCTCAATTCTTGCGCTTGTGCCCTTTTCTCTCAATGATTAGGTCAACCATGGTTGCATCCAAGCAGCACCTGCAGAAAGCCAACTCCTTAAACTCTTACTCTATCTCCAGTGCTGTTATGTCATTGGGTATCCCAGCACAGTTCAGGAGAGGGTTCATCTTGCTGGGCAGCTTCAAGGACCCCAGAGGGATCTCCATGTACTGTGATTACTGGAGCTTTAGCAGCCCACACCATTCAGTCCTCAAGGCTTCTTGGCTTGTGGAGGCTTTCACTTCTGGTATTCATGGGAAGGCTTCACCCATGGGCTGTCATTTCCCCATTTCTTCTTGGCCTTGTGCTGGTCACTGGAACCACTCCTGTTGAACTGATTCCCTGACTCTTCATCTTCCTCCTCCTCTTCATCAAATTGTGCAGCCAGAGCTTCATCTTCAGACTTGCTGTCAGAGTCCACAGGCTGGTGCACAGAGTGGGAATTATAGTAGAGGCTGAAGTCACCCACACCTATCTCTCACTCCTTCAGGGCCCCGGGGTCCTCCTTATCCAGGGCTGCTTTCTCTGAAGCTCAGGAAGAGCCCAGCTTCCCCTATGAGTTTATATTCTTCCTTTAGGGTGCATCTGAGGTCACCTTCCCTGAGTGTGTACATTGTCTCACCAAAATGCTGCACTTCAGAGGGCTGGATCTTAGGGCCTGGAGGCTTTCCATTTCCTAGTTTGGACTTGGTTTAATGGTTCTGTGGACCTTGAGCTGCCCCCTCCCTGGTCTGGTGGTAACTGGAGGGATTTCAGGCTCTGGTGCTACAATTCCCTGGGTCCTGGACATACTCAGTGGCTTAATAATTCTGGACCAATAGAGGTGATTTTCTGGCCCTTGTCATTGACATCTTGGTGGGTAGGACAGGCACCTTCCTTGATGGGGAAAGAAAGAAAGAATTTTTGGCATGGCCCAGCGGGATCCAACCTCCATGGAGGTCCCTATCTCCACTGAGAGTCCCTGGTTCATCTCCAGTGTAGCCCCTGCAGGGGGCTCAGTCCCTCATTATCAATGGTGATAGTGACAAAGGCTGGAGATGAGAGTTTAGCAGAATCAAGGGAATCTCCCTGGCTCTTGGCAGAGTCTCCTCACTGCAAAGGCTTTCCCCCAAATAGCCATGAACTTTTTCAGTGGCTTGTTTGGTCTCCTTCTCCAACAGTAGCAGTGGGGGGCCTCCTCCTTGGAGCTGTGACTAGGAACAGAGGGGGTTGGTGGATCCAGGACGCCTGGGTCCTGGAAAGAGAGAGTAGGCTCTTGGGATTACCTCTTTCTCTGAAGGCCACTCCCCACATCTACATCCTCAGCTGTCTGGAGGGGCCACATTACCACACTCCTGGCCTCCTACCAGCCCCATCCCTTTCCACAAAGTCCACATCTCTGGTGGCCAGAGGAAAGGAGGTGAAGTGAGTACCCCCCCTCCTCCTGGTTGTATGCACTGCTCACCCTGGACCTCCACTTCTGCAGCACCCTCTGCCTCCCAGCCTGGTGGATGAGTCCTCGTGTCTCTTGCACTGAACCTGGGGACCAGGGTCCTGCTGACCACTCAGGAATAGCCAGGGGTTGCATGCAGGCCTCCATGTCTACTCCTCCTGTTGCAGGAAAAGGAGGCTGGATGGAGAGAAACATCCACCCCAATACCTGTGTTTGGAGAGGAAGGGGCTTTATTCCAGAAGGGAGAAATTTGGTGGACTAGTGTCCAAGATAGCCAGGCTCCCTGATAAGCTCTTTTCCTGTCCTTTTATTGGGCTAATGAGTAGGCAGACAAAGGAATTAGCTTATTGTTCCTCATTGGAGGTGTCAAAGCATGTGCAGGATTTACAGCAGTGGAAACTAGCGTTAGTATCAAGGACCCAGTAGGCTAAGATTTTATAAATACTTAAGAACTGAATTACCATGGGAGGTCTTTGCAGGAGTGTCCTTGAGTTTCTGCAAGAAGCCTTTTGTCCTTCTAGATCAGAACATACTCTTTCTGGATATCCTCTCTCACCCCACATCCCACTCCCTCATTCCTTCCTTAATTTTTTTTTTATAATAAAGTTAATTAAAAAGTAAAACAAATAAATAAATAAAACACTATAAGTAGTAAAACCACTTGAAAATGTTTAATACTGTTTCTTATTTCTAGTCTTATTTTTTTTAATTTTTATTTTTTATTAAATCATAGTTGTGTACATTAGTGCAATCATGAGGTACAGTGTGTGGGCTTCATATACAACCTGAAATATTTTCATGCAACTGTTCAACATAACCTTCATGGGATTTTCTTGCTTACTGTGTGAAAAAATTTGTGTTCTGCATTTAGTGGGTTTCACCTGTCCCTTCTAAGATGCACCTGCCATTTGATCCTATATTTCCTTTACTTGGTATATACCCAGAAGACCAAAAATCACATTACAACAAAGATATCTGTATTTGATTGTTTATTGCAGCCCAATTCATAATTGCTAAGTCATAGAAGAAGCCCAAGTGGCTATTGATCCACGAGTGGATTAATAAACTGTGGTACATGTATACCATGGAATATTATGCAGCCTTAAAGAAAGACGGTGACTTTACCCCTTTCATATTTACATGGATGGAGCTGGAAGACATTCTTCTTAGCAAAGTATCTCAAGAATAGAAGAAAAAGTATCCAATGTATACAGCCCTACTATGAAACTAATTTATAGCTTTCTTATGAAGGCTATAACCCAAATATAGCATAAGAAGATGGAGAAAGGCATAAGGGAGGGAAAGGGAGAGGGAGGGTTTGTGGAGATCAGGTAAATGGTGGGATCACACTTATGGTGCATCTTAGAAGGGACGGGTGAAACCTACTAAATGCAGAACACAAATGTTTTCACACAATAAATGACAAAATCCCATGAAGGTTATGTCGAACAGTTGGATGAAAATATTTCAGATTGTATATGAAGCCCGCACACTGCACCCTATAATTGCACTAATGTACACAGCTATGATTTAATGAATAAAATAAATAAATAACGATATGAAACCACACAAATATTAGAAGAAAGTGCAGGGTAAAACTCTTGAAAGAATTGGCTTGGGCAAAAACTTTATGAGGAAGACACCTCAGGCAATTGAAACAGTATCAAAAATACACTGCTGGGACCTGATGAAACTAAAATGCTTCTGCATGGCCAAGAACACAGTAAGAATAGCAATCAGACACCACTCAGAATGGGAGAAAATATTTGCAGACTATGCCTCCGACAAAGGTTTAATAACATGAATCCACAGAGAATACAAATGTATTGGCAAGAAAAGAACAAGTGATCCCATCTCAGGATGGGCAAAGTATGTGAAGAGAAACTTCTCTAAAGACAGGCACATGGCCTTCAGACACATGAAAACATGCTCACTATCCTTAATCATCAGAGAAATGCAAATCAAAACTACCTTGAGATATCATCTAA